>JBBPKK010000169.1:0-44098 GCA_038089215.1 Tylopilus vinaceipallidus
CCAAATTGCCCTCTGACGTCCTCGCTATCATCTTTGAGGAGAGCAGATCCCTCCTCAATCAGTGGCCTGGTCCTCGGAGACCTCTTCCCATCGAGGTCCAGCTCTCCCACGTCTGCTCGCGGTGGCGCCAGGTGGCCCTCAGCACCCCATCTTTGTGGACGACAATACGAGTCCCGATCCTTCACAGGGAAACAGCGGTCAGGGCTTATTTCCAGCGATGCAAGCAATGTCCCCTCGATGTCCACATTGGTCCAATATTCTCAGACAAACACATTATGGAACTCATTTCGACCCTTCTCATTCCACGAATACCCCAGTTTCGAGAACTGGTCCTCGATACAGAGGACCGCCAGGAGCTCTGCAGTATTCTTGGACTCCTCGTCAACATGGCTGCACCGCAACTCCGTCGACTGAAAATATCGAGTCGTGATCATGTTCGCGGCCAGGGGGGCTTCCCTCGTCTCGAGCTTTTCCGAAACGGTGCACCGCAACTTGCGGATGTGCGTCTGAGCGCCATTCCAATCACGTTCCCTGAATCCTGCATAAAAACTCTTCATTTTGATCCCTTACCCGCGCCACTTTCTAAGAACGACCTGTTAAGCATGATCGCACCATTTTCATTCACTCTCACCACACTTCATCTCAAAGGCATCGTGAGCGAATTCCATGAGGAACCAGGCAGCGTGCCTGTCGTGCTTCCCGCTCTACGCGAGCTTCTTGTCCACGGAAATGCTCTCGTGCATGGCTTCAACGTATTCCGCAACATCTCCACTCCCGGCATCCGCTCCTTCACACTCCTTGCCGTCAAGCGACATGCTCTCTCATCAATACACAAATTCATGACGCGGATATGTCCCGAGCAATTCCAAGGACTGCGGGCCCTCCGTTATATAGAGGGTGACATGGATGACGATCTGGAAATATACCTTCCTCACGCGACTTCAGAGCTGACGCACCTCTCCGTGACGATTGGTCACCACTCGCAGCTTCTGCGGCTCTTGCTCAATAGCGATAAACAAGCGTCATTACACGGGACCGCCCCACTATGGCCCAATTTACGTACGCTGTCACTCCACTTAGCTCGACCGTGGATGCAAGACAGGGATGATGCGGATGTGGACGAGGAAGATGAAATATCCCCTATGATGGCCATGCTTCTTGATGTCATTCAACAAAGGAAATCGGTCGGAAGACCGCTCGAAGTGGTGCTGCTCGAAGGGCTGAATGCACGCGCGTTCCAGGACCAATTCAGCTCGGCTCTCGCCAAGTCTCACCTGCACGTGGACATGCGGGTGATTGTTCCGCAGTACTCGGCCGACACTCCACTTTACGACATGGACTGGGCCCTGACGAGTGATTTTTATGGAGCGCAGTATCGTGCGCATGTCTTCCGGAAGATGCAAGCTCAGGACTGGGAACTTGGGGGAGTGGGCCCGAGGGGACCGACGATCATACACGCAACTCCATGAGTTTAAGCGGAATGTATTTGTAACCAGCAAGTGTATGTATTTACCATGCCATCGAGCGCGATCTCCGATGACAAACCGGGGTGGCGTCGGTCCGGCTACTTTGAAGTTGTGGACCACCTTGAGACAATGGAGATCGCCCACATGCACAAACCAGCAGATTCACCCGTTCACACCCTGGTGCGCAGACGAATGCTCGTTCTCTTTCACGCCATCTATCACGTTGGTCGAGTCCGTCCAAATTTCCGTGTAATCACCCTGCCCAGCCTCGTAATACTCCCTACCAGAAGCCTGCCGATTGAGGAAACAAGGTATGTTATCCGACATACCACGGACATGCTCTCGGCCTCCTTACAAACGTGTTTCCAACGTGCCTAGTAGCTTCCTTCCATCGCCCTTTAACTCGGAGAGTCCATGGAACATATCCCAGTCGAACTCTTGGCCATTCCCCATCGTACGTTTCTGTGCGTCCGACCGTTGTACCCCACTCAGTAGAGCCGAATAGCGGTAGATGTGTCTGTGATGGCTCTCTGTTATCTCGACGACGACGCCACCTATGGCGACCTTCGGGTGGAAGACACACTAGAGCATCTGAACACCCAAATCAGCGGACTCCAAGCTTCGCATGATGACTTGCTCCGCACCATACGAAATCTTCAAGCCCGCGCGGCGCGCATTCAAAATGCCAAGGCTGCAGTCGCGCGAGTGCCGCCCGATGTCCTCGTCATGATATTCGAGGAATGTCGTCACATGAATCCTCAGTGGACTGGCGTTCTCAGTTTGCTCCGTCAACTGCCCGTCGAAGTACGTCTCTCTCATGTCTGTAGCCAGTGGCGTACCGTGGCCCTCTCTACGCCCAGCCTCTGGTCATCTATACATTACCCGTTCGAACACAAGGCGGACTCCCTCAGTGAATATCTCAAACGATCGGAGGGAAGTCTTCTCCAGGTCTACCTAGGTCCGTGGGCCAAGTACCCGAATCTAGAACGTGCCCTGACGACTGCGCTGATGCCACATGTCGGTCGTTTCCAAGAGTTGGTTCTAGACGCGGTCTCGCGGGAATCGCTTTCTGCATTGCTGCTTGCCTTCCGTGACGAGGCTGCGCCTTCATTGAAACGGCTGAGAGTGATGTGCAGAGGCACCATCATGGCGCACGGACCTCTCCCGGTAGCCAACATATTCACAAAAGGCGCACCGTTGCTCACGGACGTCCGTCTCGACGGTGTCCCCGTCATCGTTCCCAACCCCAGTGCGGAGACGCTCTCGTTTTCAGCCTACCCCGGGCCCCAGTTCCCAATGTCGCGGAGTGGGTTCCATCAGGCACTCGCGGCCTGCCCTTTTCTAAAGACGCTTCATCTTCGGGGATTCGTGGAGCTTATCGCCCAAGCCCCCGTTTCCCCCATTCACCTACCCATGCTTCGCGAACTCGTGGTCAACGGACGCGTGCTCGCGAACGGACTCCGTCTTTTCGATCTCATCTCCGCACCTAACATTGACACACTCATTCTCGAAGACGTAAAATCACACGCGCTTGCGTCCATCCACAAGTACGTCGCCCGCTCGTACCCACATGCTTTCCAGTCGCTTTCCAGACTCCGCTACGTCCGATGCGAGTTCGGAGCCGACATGGATGTCCATCTCCTCCGCGCCACCCCCAGCATCACTGAACTCGTGCTGAGCGTGGACAAGCACATGCACTTTGTTCGGTTGCTCGTCAATAGCGACAAGCAGGCTGCCATGTGCGGCTATCCGCCGATGTGGCCCAGCTTGCGCACCGTCACGCTCCACACGCAGGGGTACGCGGGGCACGCCGTCGGCGCGGCCGGCCCCGGTATCGTCCCCGTGAACGAGCCCTCGCCGACGATGCTGCTCTTGCAGGAGCTCGTCGCCTGCCGAAACGTCCTCGGGAAGCCCATCGGGCTCCTCCGGTTCAAGGGCCCGAACGCGGCGCCGTTCAGCAGCGAGTTCCACTGGGGGTTGAATTTGACAAAAGAGTACGTCCACACGCAGGCGGTTTGCTGTGCGGCGCCCGCGATGCTCGTCGACTGCGGGTACAGCGACGACTGGGCGGCGGTCGCGGAAGCGTACAGCAACCAGCTGCGTCAGTTTCTGGCGCAGGTGTCGCTCGTTCGGCATCAGATCGCGCCGGTGCTCCCACCAAACTTTAATATTCAGCACCTCAGGCGCCGAATTGGCATACCATGACGGAAGGAGTGGGCTGGCGTCATCTTGGCTGACTATTATCTTTACCCCTTTCTTCCCTATCCGTGTTCCACTTCTCGTCATTCGTTTATTTTTTGTCGTCGTCGCCGTCATCGTTATCCAAGTATGATTTAGGCCCGTCGCTATCTATGCATCACCATCACACGGTCTCAGATCCCTTTTATCCTTGGAACCATGCTTTTTTAAATGGACGAATAAATATTAGCGATCTAGACGATGGCATAATCGCTTTCCTACACTACCCAAACTCGTCCTTCTTGCTGTGGAAAGGGCACGTCTTGTACACTAAGTAGCGGCACTCAAACGGGCATCAAACGTGTCGTCGCGTTCATAACTTGGCCTTTTGCTTTTGCTTCCAGTTCTCGCGCGCTTCTTCGCCGAGCGCGCCGGCCCGAACAAGCGCGTCCTGCTCGTCCCCGGAGAGGCCGAGCTCGGCGAGGATGGCCTCGTTGTGCGTGCCCGGTTCAAGGAGCGTCGTGGGCGCGTCCGCGTGCGGCGAGACGCCCGGCGTCCTGCTCAGGTGAGGATGCGGCGCGGGTCGCGGCGAGCCGCTCGGATCGACCGACGCCGCTTCGGCAGGCGTCAACACCGGCACCGCACACGCGTCCGAGTCTAACGTGGACGACGACGACAAGCGGGGATCGATCAACGGGCGCGCGCGCGCAGAGAGGGGGGGAGCGGGCCTACTGACCGTGAAAGACGTCCGCCCAATAGTCCCTCGGGAGCGCGCGGAAGCCGTCGGCGATGTACTGACGGAGCTTGGGCCAGTCGTCCTTGGTGAACTGCCTTGCGCGGGTCGGCGTCCAGTCGGTCTTTTTGCCGTTGATGCGGAGGGCGGCGTTGAAGCGGTCGATAAAGGTCGCGAAGAACGGGGGCTCGAGACAGCCGAGCGTCATCCATTTCCCGTCGGCGCATGTGTAGATGTCGTAAAAGGGTGCGCCGCCGTCGAGCGCGTTGGCACCGCGTGGGGCGGCGAAGTAGGGCGAGGCGCGGTGGACGTTGAGGAGAGGGAAGGAGGAGACGTAGCGCGTGCCCGAGACCTGTGGGTGCGTGAGCGCCGGCGCGGGTAGGGCGGGAGGGTGGGTGCTACCATGTCGGCGTTGACGACTTGGCCGCGTCCGCTCTTGCCGCGCTCGAGGAGTGCCAGGAGGATGCCTGTCGCGCATAGCAGGCCGCCTCCGGCAAAATCGCCAAGAAGGTTCAGGGGGAAGCTGGGCTTCTCGCTCGTGCCTGGCAACATCTAGGGCCACCAAAACGTCAGCGGAACGGAGCGCACGGAGGGAGTCTGACATCATACGGAGAGCACGCCGCTGAGTGCGATGTAGTTGATGTCATGCCCTGGCAGGATGTCAAGCACGTCATGGTTTGCACCCAAGCATGAGGACGGCACGCATACCGGCCATGGAAGCATACGGGCCTGGTGTTCCGATCAGTCGGACGTGGGTCGCGTGGAGCGCGCGATCCGCTCACCTTCTCGGGGAAACCTGGGAAGTGCGGTGAGACGGGTGCTGTCATGCGCGACAGAACGGCTGTCAGACGCACCCCGCGATCCGCGCGTAAATCAGCCTGTCGTTCAACCCCTTCTTCCCATCCGTGTCGTAGAACACCTCTGGTCCCAAGCCGAGTCGCTCGAGGACGCCAGGCCGGAACGGGTCGATGAGCACGTCAGCTTGGACGATGAGACGCTTGACGGTGTCGAGTCCGGCTGGATTCTTGGTGTCGAGGACGATCGAGCGCTTGCCTTCGCAGAGGGCGTCGTTGGTCGGTGGGGCGGACGGTCTGTCGATGCGGGTGACCGAGGCGCCGTGGTGTGCGAGAACAAGACCGGCAAAGGGTGCTGGCGCCAGTCCGGCGAACTGGGGCTGGCCTTCAATAGTTGCCCGATGACGAAGCCGCATCGCGCACCTCGACCACGTTCAGTCCGTTCAGTGCCATGCGGGCTCGTGGAGGTCTGGAGGGGAGGGTGGGAGCGGGAACACGTTTCAGCCCATCGCTGCGATTGTTTTATAGCTGGAACGGTATGTTGGCGCCACGGGACAAAGGCTATACCAGCAGCTGCTATTGTTCCAGGGGTGACAATGTCGTTCAGGGTCAGCGTCCGGAACCACAGCTCGAGGTCCGGAAATCACATTGCACACAACCTTGTCTTTCGAGACTGTGGCCGCCGTTTGCGGAACCGAGTCCTGACACTCCTTGCTCAGACAGCTGCCTGAGATGCTTCTCGATGCCCGTGTCGGCTTGTGATTTTGAGGAGACCATCGCTCGCACTGCCAGTCGAGTTGCCACCTCCGACTCGGATTACAGCCTTCGTAACGTTCTACTAACTGCGCCTCTTCCCATGTTGAACTTGCTGCGTCACATCAGTACGTCGATCTTTTCATGTTGGCCCGGTCTTCTTCCGCTTCGCTCTGCAAAGCATTACGGTACAACTTCAGGCAATGATCGGAGCTTTTCGGATTGGTGAGTTTTGGTTTCATGTCCCGGACCACGAACACCGCGAACACTGCCACCTATGCGGACCACAGGCAATCCCTAGAACACATCCTGGTGGATTGCAGCTCACCCGAACACCGCACCACCTGGAAATGGTTGGACACCTGTGGCCTGCACCCTCGGACCATGGACCATCCCGCACATCGACTACATTTTCGGCTGTGGTTCGATCCATATCATCCACAACGATGACCGCCCCCCACCGGTCACAACTGGCCTGACCCGTTTACGCCGCAGTCACTACGTTGCGAGAGAGTAACCAAGAACGAGTATCACACTGGCTAATCAATCCCGACCAGATTGCTCAATTGACTTTATCGACGACTTGACATTGACCACCGACTAGCCACCGGCAAGAAACTACCGTCACGAACACCTGGAGCCTCATCTCGAGAACTGGGTGATATATCATGAGGTTTAGTGGGTATTGAGCTACCCAGGTCCCCACGTAACGGGGACACCGGATAGTGCAGAGTCCCACACCCTCATTCATGTGGGGCGTGCGTAAGAGCATTTTTCCTTTGGGGTCGTCATATACTTAGGACTAGACTTGTTAGTTAGGGTGCTTGTCCAAAAAAGCAAAGCATTACGTTCAAGAAGGGTGCCCGCACCACGTGGGGTCTTTTCGTGGTCCCGTGTCCAGAGCCCTCCGCTTCCATGCAGCCGTGCGCTATTCTTTCGACGCTGGTGAGGACATGTCGCTGCTCGGTCCGGACGTTCGTCCCACACACGGCACGACTTTAAAATCCATGGTTTTCATGACCTCTTTGACGTCTCGTCACACACGATGAGGCACTCCGTCGCTCTCCTCCAGGTCGCCGCGATCGCTGCGGCACAACACACCTTTGTCGCTCGAGGCGCGGGCACGGGCTTGTCGACGCTGACGCTCAATGGCCCCGCATCGATCCCAGACGAATGGACGACTCCGCCCCTCAACCGCGCCCTCGCCAGCTTCAGTGTCGAAACCGCTTTTTTCGAGGAGTATCTGGGCAACGTCTCGTACCCCAACACGCTGTCCATAAACCTTTTTCAGAACCTCAGAGAGAGGGCAGGCATCGCACCCCAGATACGGATTGGTGGGATCACTGCCGACTCGACGACGTGGGACCCCAACCAAGAGGCCGCGTTGTACAATTATATCGACGGGAGTGGAGCGCTCATCAACACGACGCTTGGCCCCCAATTTTGGAGTTCCGTGAAACTCCTTCCGGAGGGGACTGAAATTGTCATGACTCTAGTAAGTCACGCTTCGAATTGTGTTATGGATCAGGCTCGACTCTCGGACAGGACCTGGAAAGTCTCAACTACACGGGCGCGCTGAGTATGGCTGAGGCTGCCTGGGCCGGTCTTGGTCCGGAGATTATTTCCCGCTTTGAAAGTTGGTTTTTCCCTGTGTCCCGTTTCGTCGCCGTGCTGATCATGTGCAATTCTGGACTAGTCGGCAATGAACCCGATCAATACCCTCTAGATTTCGACGCACAAAACTACACGGCGATATGGGAGGTAAATTCATGCTGTCCTAATGTAGGTGAAGACGATCAAGTTGGTTCTCTGTCCACAGCCCTGGTCCGTCAACATATCCAAAGCCCTCGACGTCTCCTATCCTGAATTCCAAGTTGGAGCTACCGTGATCGACCCTCTCTGGCCATACAACACGGCGCAAGCAGACGCCCAATTCGACTGCGTCAGTGCACTCGCTGCTGGTGCCGATGACGGACACACTGTCAAGACATGCAGTGAGCATACGTACCAGTATAGTGTCGGTACTTCAACCAGATCACAAGGTTTCGAGTTGATCGCCCTTTAGGTCTGTGATCCCACCAGAGCAGCGGTGGCTACCCTGCCTAATCTGGTTTGTACCGTCCAACGGCCGTGTGATCAACTACGCTGATGCATGTCTACGCAGGTCAACCACACCCGTCTCGCCGAGTTAGTGACATGTTCTTGTCTTGGCCTCCGTCAATGAATTTCCTTTCAGGTACCTGGATCTGTGGCAGCCTCGCATCCACGCAGTTCGATCGCAACTCGGGCCAGACAGTTTTATGATTGGTGAGGTGTGTTTTCTGGTCCTGATCTCCCGATATTCACCTTCGTCAGGTGAATTTAATTCGGTGTCATGCTCGGGCAGAGACAATGTCAGCAACACGTTTGGGCAGGCAATGTGGTTGGTGGGTCTCCTTGTCTAGCGGATCTTGCGGGAGTTAATCGGCCCGTCATACCTAGCTGGATACCACGTTGTATGCAGCCTCTATCAACGTTTCACGGTGAGCCTCTGAGTGACTTTGGCCACCGGTGGGATGTAATTCGATGCACCGTGGATAGCGTATACGTTCATCAAGGTGGGCCACTTGCATTACAGAGCTCGACGCAATTGAATCACGGCGGCCTATCCTTCTACAATATCTGGTTCGCGTCGAAATGACCCGGGTCCTCGCACGTACTCATTTCACGTACAGGTACCCTGTCGAAAACACCAACGGACCTGTTCAAGTGTTCCCGGCGTACTCTGCATATTTGTTCGTCTCGGAGCTCATCGGTGGCTCGACGTCGCTCCAGGCCGCCAACATCTTCCCGGGCAGACAAGTCAACGGATCTTCCATCACCACCGCAGACGGCGACCCCTCTGCAGGCCAACTTTCCGTGTACGGCTACTGGGATGGGCCGAACGCCGCATATCCTGCCAAGCTTGCGATCCTGAACCTCGAGATATACAACTCAACGGCGACGTACACGCGCCCGAACGTGACCGTCGACTTCTCGGCGTACTTGGCGTACCCTGGGCAGAGGGTGACGGCGAGGACGATGATCGCTCCCGGGGCGGAGATCAAGACGGCCAATCTGACGACGTGGGCCGGTAAGACGTTTGCCACTGGCCTCGCGGAGGGTGAACTAGTAGAGGAGTATATTACGAGCGGGCGGGTCGACGTTGCGGCCTCGTCTGCAGTGTTGATTACCTTGTAAAAGATGTTGTAATCTGCACGCCCGGAAGATGCCATCCTTTCTCATCGTCCCATCCTTTGCATGAGAGCGCTGCGATCGCTCCGGAGCATCACCGCCATGGCCGCCAAAGTGCCCATTGCTGACCTGCCTTTGCCACCGCCGTCGCACATCCTCACCCACAACCTCACCCCAGACCCGCACGAACCGACCGCCGCCGCCTTCGTCCACGATGTCCTGCAGCACCGGCCCAGCATCCAGCGCCGCGCCCGCCTGCTGCGCAGCGACGCCCACTTTGCGTACGTCACCCCGATGCCGCTCGAGTTCCCTTACCAAGTCCCACCCGTCCCGCCCTCCGAGTCCGGGGCAGACGAGGACAAGGCCGCGCACATCGAGCACTGGCTCAGGGACCGCGAGGCGACCGTCCCGGCCGAGAAGCGCACCCCGAAGGCGGCCCCGACGAACGGGCTCGCCACGTTCGTCCCCCGCGCGCGCGACCAGACGCGGGCGCTCGTCGGGCTCTCGCCCACCTGTCTCCGGGACTGTCTGCCGCACCTGGACGTCGGGGATGCGTTCGCGGTCCTCGGGCGCCCCGCGCTGGTGCCGTCCGAGGACGCACCGGGTGGCGAGCCAGCGCAGGCGGAGGGGTCCCCCGAGGCCGCGGCGGTGCGCCAGGAGCTCGTCGACGTCCTGGGCGGCCACGCCGTGCTCATGTCCGCCGACGCCGCTGCGGACGGCAACGGCTACGCGCCCTGGTCGCTGCGCTACAGCGGGCACCAGTTTGGGAACTGGGCCGGCCAGCTCGGGGACGGGCGGGCGATATCGATCCGTGCGTGCCATTGTTCAATCAGTCTTGGCGTCGTGCCGCCTCTCACACCGTGTTGGCAGTGGCGACGCCGCACCCGACCGAGGCGGGCGTGGCGTACGAGCTGCAGCTCAAGGGCGCCGGCCGAACACCGTTCTCGAGGACGGCCGACGGCCTGGCCGTCCTGCGTTCCTCGATCCGCGAGTTCCTCTGCTCCGAAGGTGCGTGCCGTTTCCCCACGCTCGCGCTGCTGTACCCACACACCACTCTCTAGCCATGCATGCGCTGTCGATACCCACGACCCGGTCGCTCGGCCTCGTCTACCTCCCCGACCTGCCCGTCCTGCGCGAGCGGGTCGAGACCGCGTGCGTGTGCACCCGCGTCGCGGAGAGCTTTATCCGGATCGGCAACTTTGAGGCGCTCTCGTCGCCCGTCAAGGCGTTTTACTTTGGCGGCGGGCAGCAGGACGCCGACTATGATGCGCTGCGCATCCTCGGGGAGTGGGTCGTCCAGCGGGTGCTCAAGCTCGGTGTCGACGACGGCGAGGCGTGGGGCCAGGCATTGGTCTTTGAGGTCGCGCGGAGGAACGCACGGATGGTGGCGGGCTGGCAGGCCTATGGGTTCATGCATGGCGTGATCAACACGGACAAGTGCGCCCTCTGTCATCCCGGTGGTTGTCGTTCTGACGTGATCTCAGCGTGTCCATCATGGGCCTGACGATCGACTATGGTACGTGCACCTCGGTGTAAGCGAGCCCGGTTCGAGCGTTCACGTCGACTACAGGCCCGTATGCGTTCATGGACGTCTTTGACTCGTATCATATCTGCAATCACAGCGACTCCGAAGGACGATACTCTTATATGGTGAGACAAAACGATGCTATCCCAGTTCCGTTGTCTAATCGAGCGTTCCAGCATCAACCGAACATGATGTGAGTCATCTCTCCCCTATATGCGGTCACCTCTGAACGTTCACAGCGTGTATGCGTGTCGCGCCCTGCTCAACGCGCTGGCACCCCTCATCGGTGCCGAAATTGCCCTCGGGAACAAGGCCGTCAAGCAGGGCTGGGCCAACGACGTCTCGTCCGAAACGCTCCAGTCGTGGCGGATGACCGCCCTCGAACACACCCAATCCGAGATGGAACGCATCCTGCAAGAGACCTGCGCGGTCGAATACAACCGCCTGCTGCGCAAGCGACTCGCGCTCCGACTCCAGGTGGACAATGACCAATCGCAGATCTTCCAGCCCCTCCTCGACATGATGGAGCGTCAAAAGCTCGACTTTCACGGGACCTTGAGGACGCTGTCTCGCTTCCGCCCGGGGATGGTGTCGGACGAGGGCGAGGCGCGGACGGCCGAGCTCGAGGCATTTATTGGACGTGTGCTGCGGGGGACGCCGGAGCCGGAGCAGCTGGACCACGCGCAGGCGACGACGCGGTGGCTGGGGTGGCTCGGCAAGTACGCCCAGCGCGTCGGGCGCGAGGCGTCCGCATGGGCGGGAGAGCCGGATTACGACGCGGCCCGGGCCCGGGCGATCAAGGCGGCGAACCCGCGGTTTGTGCTCCGGCAGTGGCTCCTCGAGGAGGTGATCAAGCGGGTGGAAACGGATCCCGCGGGTGGGCGGCGCGTGCTCGCCAAGGTGCTCGAGGTGCGTGGGTGTGCCGTGTCGACGAGCGGAGGTGCATGACGCGTTGCTTGTAGATGGCTTGTGCGCCGTTCGAGCCGTGGGGCGCAGAGGGCGACGAGACGCCTGAGGAGGCGCTCGATCCGGAGACGCGGGAGGAGAGGCGGTACTGCGGTATGGGCGAGAAGCGGCTGCTGGGCTTCCAGTGCAGCTGCTCTAGCTGAGCGAGTCAGCTACCGGTACGAACGCCCGAGCAGACGTTGTTGTACGTTGCTGTGATGCTGTACGTCTGACGGCGAAACCAGGCTGATAAGCCACCGCATCACCGGCGGTCATCAGGAAGTCTCAGGCTGGGTGTCCAAATCTCGAACGGATGCGCCCCCTTGTCAGGCCAACGTTCGGATCCACGTGTCGCACTGCATGACGCGACCGGTCGGCAGTCCGGCCTGATCCGACCATCACGAAACACGAGTGTGCACTTCATTTGCATGTCGACCGGGAGCGACGAAGCGGACGGGGCGATGCACAGTAAATATGGGATACTGGCACTCAGTTTGGATGCCGACGTGTCCGGAAGCGGACAGTACGGTACGCCCGACGGCCTCGCCATTCCATCCAGCCTCCAGCTCGGTGCCGCGCACGACAGCGACACGAACGTGGCCGCGTCTTTGGAAGGCATGGACGGCACCGATGCCAGCGCGCCCAGACCCGTGATCGCCACAGCACCGAAGATGCGCATCATCACGGTGATCGTGCCATGCGCCGCGGGCCGCCCACTGATCAGCCCCGCCTCAGTGATGACGACCACACATCTGTGGAACATGCCGGCATTGCCCCCTCGTGGTCGTTGCGAGCGACTGGCGACGTGCCGTATGTATCAGACGCGTTCCGCCCTCAGTTGGTGTGGCGCCGCTCGACGCGTGACGAGCCGGGTCCCCACGACCGCGTCTGCGCGTGGGAGGCATCCAACGTATCCGAACGCGGGAACTCGAACATGGATGGCAAGGGTTGCATGCATTATTCCAGGGTCAGTGACGTTGGGACCAGCGTGTCCACGATTGATCAACCAAGACAGCCATAGTGCACATGATTATCTAAAAAAAAAAAGCAAGGTTTCGAGCGCAGCGGCGTAACATGCCATGTAAGGAGTGACAGCGAAGTCGGAAAAGGGGGGTAAGCCTGTACCAGAGCATGGCGTGCTGTATGACAACAAGGCAGAGCAAAGTCGAACGACAAAAAAGACAAAATTACGTACACAGAAAGAAGCCAAAAACAAATGCGTACAATTGGACATGAGGTAGTGATGGAAAGTGCATAGAATAAAGTTAGGGAAGATTGATTTGGGTCGGAGGATAGGGGAAGGCGGTGACGCTGATGGCAGAATCACCATCATCTCCCGTCATACGAGAGTAGAGGGACGATTGGACGGAAACAATTCTGTCGCTGGCATGTCCCGCGGGCTCTTCGAGAGCGGCAATCAACGACTGGATCGCGGCCGAGGAATCATGCGGTGAATGTGGGTCGGCAAAGGGATTTCTATGTATATGTGGAGGTAACGGACGCCGGACGGGATGATCTCGTCCACTGAAGAAGGGGTTTTGGTATTTCACGCTGTTTCTGAGAGAACTTGCAGTATCCTCAAAGGGATTACGAAGTTCCCCAGCCTCGGAATATGCCGAGCCCGCTTCACTGACGTGGACCACTTCTGCACTTTCCCAGCGATGGAGAGAGGAGGTCGTTGTGGCTGGTGGGGTTGCCTTTGCCATAGACATCACGAGGGGTGACTGCGAGTCTGACGTCGAATGTAGGGACATGAAGGAGTGACCACCAACAGTGTCCCCGTCCCAGGACATGGGTGGTGACATTTCCATGCCACGGCCGGCGAGCTGATGAGCTGGTGGTGGTTTGGATATTTTCCCATCCATGCGCGTGGTATCGGCTTGCGATGCCATCTCAACAGCCAGGCCAGGGTGGTATTTGGCAAAGTGTCGCATGGTCCCGACCGACTCGCGATGGTGCGACTCTGACGACTTTTCCCCCGAGGAAGTGCTGATAGTGCGGTGGAACATGGCACCGAGGGGGCCGGATGGAGGGCGGTGTTCCACAGGCCGCTCTCGCTGCTCCATTCGATTGCCATCACCATCATCTATCCGTTTCCAGGGTTCCAGATGAGAGCGCCTCCGCGAGAAGTTATTCACGGTGTTGCGAGACTTGGAGTGTGCAGCGTGTCGTTTTTGACGTTTGGAGCAGTAAAAGGCAAGTAGCACAGCGATAAGGAGGGCGATGACCGCGGCAGCGCACGCCCCGATCGCTGTACCGAGAGAAATTTGATTACCGGATGAGGCGGAGGAAGGTGCGGTCGAGGTGGGAGTGGACGATTGTGTTGCTGTCGTGGGCACGGCCGTCAACACGGAGGAAGCGGCGAGTGGTATCCCTGGTATTGAGGTGGAGACGGCACTCGGATTTTGTGCCAAGACAGACGCAGTGGGGTCGGGGTTGCTTTCTATGACAGTGCCAGAGAGTGGGAGAGGGGGGGTAGTCCGCGGACGTAGGGCCTTGTGTCTGGAGAGCGACATGAAACACTATGGCGCCGGTTGCGGAAAGGGCGATGGGAGAAGGGAGAAGGAGCGAAGTGGAAAGGAGCGAACTGCAGGGTTTTCCCTCGCAGAAGGGATCGGGGTCGCACAGACGACACTCAGAGGGGAAACAAAACGCCAGATAACACTGGGAGTTGGGTTTGGCGTGGTAGTTCGCTTCCGTGAGATCTCGTACTCGTTGGCTTCGCAAAGGTCACTCACGATGGCAGGCCCGCGCGAGCGATAAAATGGGCGCGCACAAGACGCTGGGCGTCGACGCCGCGGTATTGTGCGGAGGGAAGAGGTCGAGGGACAAGGCAAGGTTACATATAACCGGCGTTGCGAGGGCGGGCTCACGCCAATTTATAAGTGATTGCCATGCCAAACGGCTCCTTAGGTAAACCTACTCCACTTTTCCAAGCAGCTCGTCGTACTCTGGGAACAGCATCCTCGTCATCTCTCCCACGAACGACTTCAACACCGTGCTCTGCAGAACCAGGCCCGCGAAATGCGGATTGCTGTCCGTCGACAACGCGTTGGCAAGGAAGCCATACACCGTCAGGTCGATGCGAGACGGCAGGTCCCCGCCGTGGAAGTACTTGTGATCGGCGTACTTGACCTCGAGTGCCTCAAACGCCTCCTTTTCCAGACCACGCACCTCCTCTGGTGAATGCCGCCCCATCCCGGCATGGTACAGCGCACCGGTAATCCTCCGCCTGAAAAACCACGGCATGAACAGGCGCAGGGGCCACGGCATGTCGCCAAACGTCTCCCGTGCCGTCATCGCGTAGTTTTCGTCGACGGACCATCGCTCGTATACGATGGCGGAATAGAGCACTCCCTCGATGTATGCTTGGAACGCCCGCGACTCGGCTCGTTGGCCTGCTGTCAGACCCGCGAGCTCGTCGGGGTCTCTGACAAGCCCCTCCTCCACCAGGTACTGGATGATGAAATGCGAATCAGGGACGGTGACCTTCTGACCGTCGTGGTCTATCTCTGCGTAGGGGACCTTGCCTTTGGGCGCCCTAAAGGGATATGTGTCTCGCAGCTCGTATGAAATCTTGCTGTGTCGAAGGAAGCTCTCTAGTTTCTGGCAGAACCCAGAAGGGCTTGGGTGATTGTGCTTCTTTGGCACGCCCAAGAGCACGACGTGAGGCGAGGTCGTCTGAGTCGTCATGATCTGTCAACGCGCGATCGTCAGTGACAGTCGGACAACGAGTGATTGTTACGAGCCTGATGATGCCCAAGAGGGAGACGTCTCCGTTGAGAGTAACAGCCTGAGATGGTTCGGCCTCCGCAGTCAACTACGAGTCATATGATGGGTCCCTGGATAAGCTGCGGTCACCGGATGTCGCGGGAAAAGGCAGGTCTACCACTCCTAGGTGGATCGGTACAAGTGTCATAATGGGTGTGTGGGCTGAGCAGACCATTGATCACCGTCGCCTTCGTCGTCGCAGATGAGTTTCCACATCACCGTCCTCTACTTTGCGGCCGCGTCCACCTCCACGGGTCTCTTCGAACAACGCATCGCCCTCCCCACTCCCTCCGACTCTGACTCTGAACCCAGATTTCCGCTTGCGTCGCTGGCTGCCCTCCTCGTCTCGTTGCATCCCGGCAAAGGCTTGGACAAGATCCTCGAGGCCAGTCAGTGGAGCGTGGACGCAGAGATGATACCCGAGTCAGAGGTGGCTTCGGTGTTCTTGCATGGGGGAGAAGAGGTGGCCGTGATCTGTCCTGTCTCAGGAGGCTGACCCCGCCACACTGTCGCCGAAAAACGAGCCTGCGTAGAGAGAGAGAGAGAGAGAGAGAGAAAGCGCTCGTGGTCAGCAGGTAAGGCACAGAGAAGGGATATTTTCTCGTCTTCTCATCGTTGCTGATGGATCTTGACACCCGGCATTAGAACGAAATAGACTTGGATGCACTGTGAACTTGGGACGTCACAACTCTCTCGGGCAGTGATTTGATCGCACACATGCAAGCGATACTGGATCGCACTTTGTCCCTACGTGTTTTAAGTCCTCGGACAAGCTGTTGATCTGTGTTTCAGACATGCAGGGTCATATCTCCCGAGTGACTCTCCATCATATAGTGACCCCAGACGTAAGCCGGGCCTGTAAGCTGATAGTACGTCCTACATTCTTTCAATCACCGATCGAATCCGGGATTATTGATGTGGAAGGCCGAGATCGAAAGTTGCCTCGGATGCACCTCGTCAGGCACACATCTCGCCTTCTTTTTCATTCACAGGTTTACGGTGCGTAGATGAGCCCTCCTGAGGCACATTTCCCTCGGGCTTTGTCTGTGGTCGTACCCGCTGTCACGGAGTAGAACACGGGTAGTCGGCACAGTGTGGATGACGTGAAAAACGCTCTTCGTCCCGGTGGGAAACCGTCGCATATTGTGGTCGAAGTTATAGGATGATGAGATACTCTTCAAACAAGACGTTTACTGCAGTTTCATTCTAGGTCCAAGTGTAGACCCTGAGACAGACAAGGCATCTGAAGCAGCAGCCGAAAATTGTGGACCGATGGTGGTGAGGTTCAGACACCAGACAGCGCAGCGACACCCTAAACCAATGGACGAAACGAGGCCTTGATGACCACTGGCGTCTCCATGACCGTCGTACAACCAGAGTTGGTGCGCTACCCATGAATTCATCTCGTCAGATTTTGACAAAACCGACCTCCGTTCAATGATGCCCACATCCAGTACGTACTGTCCCCTCTTCTTGACGCGTTCGCCGTATACGTACGTTTCGTTGAGATATCGTTCGACTTGCCACCCGCTGTCGTTACTCCTCCCCACTACACCATTCGTGACTAGACGTGCTATCTTTAGACGTGCAGTGCGGTCAAGAAACAAGGCCGTTGATAGATTAGCGACCGTGCTGCACACAAGGTTCGCGGGACCCTCTCAAACGGGGTTGATGGGAACCCGAAGCTCGGGGATCGTTCGGGTCAGCGTAAAACGTCCGGCGCTTGCCCATATTCATTTGAAGGCGCACGACGACTGCGGCGGTCGTCCCGGATCCTCGCACCGAAGCGAATAGATCGCTCATTGCGGGGATTCCGCCGATGAAGTCGTTTTTCATTGCGGTGGGATCGGTAGGAAGTGCTAGCATCGACGGCGTGCTGGAGTAGGCTACGGTCGGCGAGGCAAATCCTGTGCGATCGCACCGACATTGGGCGTCAATGATTCCTGGCTCATATGTGGTCGGGCTGAGGAGAGACGGGGCAAGGCCTCGAGCCAGGCCCTCGTGTTTCGATGTCAACTAATCTCCTACCGATACGCGACTGTCGCGGTACAATGAATTTATTGTCTTATACAGTGACTTGACCGCGAGACACGCTTCAAGCTTCAAGCTTGAGGCCGAATTCGGGTGCCATTTTTATGCCCATACTGATTAAGGTTTAAAAGGAAAGTTCCGACACGCGTCTGCCGCCCGCACTATGGTAAATTACATCGAGAAGATGAAGGCAGTATAGTGGGTATTATCGAACGAGCGTCAGTCTGGAAGGTGCACTTTCCCCATTCTCGCAAACAAAGTCAGCCAGAGTCAATATTAGAATCCGACAAGAATGGCTAGACCCCCCAAGGCATCCCTCAATGAACTCGGTACAGGAATTTCGCCTACGCAGGGTGCAGGAGTCGCACCCCGGTCATGCGGCATCCGATTGCAAAATCGGGTGTCAGCCACACCAACGGTAATGATAAAAGGGAGGTTGGGCTGACGGAAAGGTGTCCCCTCTCGCAACCAACTCTCACCCCTTGCAATTCCCTGTACTGGTGCGTATTTCTGGTGCGCTCGTTCGTCTCGCGCTGTCGCCTGACCTGCTGCTAATACCAGATTCAAAGACGCGCGCGCACGCTAATTCAATAAACAATCATACTCAACAGTGATGTCGCATACAGCCCAAGTGGTCCGAAGAAAGTTTGTCAGAGCCCTTGCGGATCCCCACTCGTTCAAGAATGAGCTGATCGAGGTAAACGCACCGGCAGCTCTGATGTGCACTGATTTGGTGCTGATATTCATTGCGAAGACACTGCCTCCACAATTGGGTATTGCCCCGAAGGCTGATAGGTTTCGAGGTCCTGAATTATCCGAGGACTTGGAAGTGAAAGATTGCCCGCTCCAAGATGTGATTGACAAGAAGAGATCGAACATGCCACTCCGTCTAATCAGCACAGTGAACGGAAAGCTGTACGGTCGGGACATGGTCGAAACACGGTTCAAGGAAGAGCATGCGTCGTGGTTTGATTCGGCCGCGGTGTCGAGCGACAAGCGTAGGATGCTCGATGCCGTGGAAACCTCGTTTGCATACGCCATGTTTTCGCACCGTTGGGAGGCGGTGGAACCCTTGCACAAGGATCTCGACGGGTCGGACGTACACTCCCTCCCAGAATCATCCGGAACGAGGAAATTACAGCAATTCATCATCCATGCTCGCGAACACGGGTTTCGCTGGGCATGGTCGGATACGTGTTGCATTGACAAGAACAGCACCGCGGAGCTGCAAAAGTCGATCATATCCATGTTCAAGTGGTATCGAAACTCGGATCTCACTGTCGTTTACCTGGGCGATGTCTCCGACAATTGCATCGAGGCGTTCAAGGAGAGCGTCTGGTTCTTCAGAGGGTGGACGTTGCAAGAACTCATCGCCCCACGTCGGCTCCTGTTTTACCAATCAGACTGGACCCCGTTGATCACGTCCCCTGATCTCCCCCTCTCCAACTACAAAGAGTCCCCCGCTTTTCGCAGCCTAATTCACGACATCACACGCATCGACGACAACTCGCTCATTGACTTGACCCCGCTTCTCGCCAACCGGCAATTCGAGAACGGATGAGTTGGGCCGCACGCCGCAAGACGACTGAGATCGAAGACGTGGCATATTGCCTCATGGGTATCTTCAACGTCCACTTCCCTGTCATGTACGGCGAAGGCGAGGGTGCCTTCTACCGCCTCCAAGACGAGATCATGGCCCAGCTGGATGACCCGTCACTCTTTGACTGGACCGGCAAGCCCGGGTCCAACTCCTTCCTCGCCTCCTCCCCTGCCTGCTTTGACCCGTTCGTGCCCCTGACCGTCAAGCCCGTGCCGGCGACGATGCTGTTCGCGCAGATGTGGCGTAAGCTGCCAACGATGCCACACGTCCAGCACACCATCGACCGTCTCAGCGTTGGCCTGTGCAACATGCAACAGCGCTTTTTCGCGAGCGCGCCACACCCTGCGAACTACATGGCTGGCGGGCGGCTCCACTGCCACGGACTCGAGTACAGGGTGTTGGACGTGGAGGAGACCAAGCTCATGGCGACTGCGCGCAAGGCGGGGCGCAAGGTGTTCCAGTACCACATCGTCCCCGAGACGCTGCATGCGCTGACGGTCACGCTGGCGGAGCCGATCGAGCTCGGGTTCGGACACGGCCGCATCCGCGACAAGTCGATGTGCATCTTCAGGGTGTGGGAGCATTCGCTGATGATGGGAGAGTGGGACAAGAACGACGAGGACGCATATCACCCGCTGCGACAGCCGTTCACGGCACACTTGCTGATATCCAAGCCGGGCGGGATCCATCGCCGGATCAGGGTCAAGGAGCGGATCGTGGCCAAGGTGGCGCATCCGCTGGACTTTCGGATGAACGTCCACCTGTGTAACCTGACGATCGAATGATGACGGACCTCCACGGGAAGCGTTGTGGTGCGAGGACGAAGTGACATGTAGACTACATATGCTACTTGCACACTTGGTAATTTGTACTCTCCGCTCATGATATGAATTGTTTTTCGAGATAGATCCTCCGAGTCTGGCGGATTTACAGTAGAAATGCTCGAAGAAAAGACGTGATTCCGCCTGGTTTTGTTGAGACACAGAACTCCCTTGTTGCCTTCCAAACTTATGGTGGTTTGATGTTGCGAGACGAGAGACCCTTGAACTCTCGGGTCTTCCCGAGTCTAGGCGTCGTATAACCGGATTCTGCAGTCACCGTCAGGTCTTTTTTTTCTTCGCCATCATTGCCCTCGAATTTCACTGCAAGTTGCCGATAGCGTGATCGATGCAGTAATAGCCTGGGAGCACAACGTTCGACCTTGCATGCAGTGATCAACGGAAGCCTCGGGGACTGTTCGCGTCAGTGTAAGAGCAACCGGAGCTTGCCTATATTGGCTCGATAGGACGCAGCAGAGATAGGCATCGTCTCGGACCATCGAAGGCGAGTTTGTTCGAAATTGCCGTGGGCGTTGTGTCAGTTCTTCTCGCCGAAGACACCAGTTCCGCAAACTTCCGGTGCATTAAACGTGGTAGGAGACATATGACCTAGTCTTCCGAAGATATCACATCAGATAGGCGGAGGTTATGGGACTGCGTGCTTCGCGGGACGGCGTCTCAAGTGGCATGGTATGATCATCACGTACGTTTTTGCCACGAAACATGAGAGAACGACATACAAGGCAAGGACCAGCGCTCCGTCCGTCCTTTAGACGCGCATTCCACGTAAGTGGACCTGGCGTGCTCATGCAAATGGCTAAATTGCCCGGGATATCCCGTCTCGGGGTGCCTAGAGTTTAATTCTGCTGTTCGGCAGGACACCACATGATGGAGATTGCCCTGGCCGTGCGTTTCTCGCTGACATACCGTGTACAGGTTTATATAACCTTGTGATGAAGGGGTTATGCACGAAGCAGCACTGTTTCCTTCCCTCCTCGGTGCGTCCTTTGGAAAGACTTCTTCATCCACGCCATCTCCTGACTGGTTATTAGACGCCACACGCGCGCACGCTGATGTGATAGGCATTCGCACTCAACAATGACGTCGCAAAAACTGAAAACGTTCCGAAAAACGGTCGTCAGAGCTCTTGCCGACCCAGAATCGTTTGGTGCGGACATGATCCAAGTAACGTATCCACAACTACGACATGCAACGACAAACCCTCATTTCGCTTGATAGAAACTCCATTTGAAGGGGGATACATCGGACTCGCGAGCCGAGAAGGTTGATAACCTCCTCCATTCCGGACTTTACCAGGAGCAAGTGATAGATGATTTCTCCCTCCAAGACGTGATCGACCAGAAGAAGTTGGACATGCCGCTCCGTCTGATCTGTACGGAGGACGGGCGGCTGTATGAACGAGATACAATTGAAGCACGGTTCAAGGCCGAGCACGCGTCGTTCTTCGATCCGGATGCGAAGCCGTCCGACAGCTGCAGAATGGTTGACGCTGTGAAGACGTCCTTCGCCTACGCCATGTTCTCGCACCGGTGGGAGACGGTGGAGCCATCACACAGGGATGTCCATGGATCGAACGTTTTCTCCCTCCCAGAATCACCGGGAACGAGAAATTTACAGCATTTTGTTCGCCATGCTCGTGAACACGGGTTTCGTTGGGCGTGGTCGGATACGTGTTGCATTGACAAGAACAGCACCGCGGAGCTGCAAAAGTCAATCATCTCCATGTTCAAGTGGTATCGGAATTCTGATCTCACCATCGTCTACTTGGGTGA
This sequence comes from Tylopilus vinaceipallidus, assembly GCA_038089215.1. Classification (NCBI taxonomy): domain Eukaryota; kingdom Fungi; phylum Basidiomycota; class Agaricomycetes; order Boletales; family Boletaceae; genus Tylopilus; species Tylopilus vinaceipallidus. The sequence goes on from JBBPKK010000169.1 coordinate 21,621, forward strand.
CGTCTCCGATAATTCGATCGAGGCATTCAAGAAGAGTGTTTGGTTCTTCAGAGGGTGGACCTTGCAGGAACTCATCGCCCCGCGTCGGCTCCTGTTTTACCAATCAGATTGGACCCAGTTGATCACGTCCCCTGATCTCCCCCTTCACAATTACAAAGAATCCTCAGAATTTCGCCAACTGATCACTAAAATCACAGGTATCGACGATAACTCACTCATTCACTTTGACCCTACCTCCCGCCAACCCAACATCCGAGAGCGGATGAGCTGGGCTGCACACCGCAAGACGACCGAGATCGAGGATGTGGCGTACTGCCTCATGGGGATCTTCAATGTCCACTTCCCCGTCATGTATGGCGAAGGCGAAAGCGCCTTCTACCGCCTCCAGATTGAAATCATGGGCAGGTCGGACGACCCGTCACTCTTTGACTGGACCGGCAAGCACGGGTCCAACTCATTCATCGCCTCTTCCCCCGCATGCTTCGACCCCTTTGCACCTCTTATTGTTGATCCCGTTCCTGCGACGATGCGGATTGCAGAGATCTGGCGCAAGCTGCCGTCCGTGCCGCGGGTTCAGCACGGGATCGACCAGCTCAGCGTCGGCCTGTTCAACATGCAGCAACGCTTTTGCGGCAACGCGCAGCATCCTGCCAACTACATGGCGGGCGCCAAAGTCCACTGTCACGGGCTCGAGTATCGGGTGTTGGACGTGGAGGAGACCGAACTCATGTCGGACGCACGCAAGGTGGGGCACGAGGACAAGGTGTTCCAGTACCACATCATCACCGAGTCGCTCCACCCACTCACGGTCACCCTCGCGGAGCCGATCAAGGTGGGATTTGGACACGGGCGCATCCGGAGCGAGTCCATGTGTATCTTCAGGGTTTGGGACCCATCTTTGATGACTGGACAGTGGACGGAGGAGAATGAGGGCTATCATCCGCTGCGGCAGCCGTTCGCGGCACACTTGCTGATATCCCGGCCAGGTGGGATTCATAGGCGGATCGAAGTCAGGAAGCGGATCGTGGCCAAGCTAGCGCATCCGTTGGACTTTAGGATGAACGTTCACATGTGTACCCTTACGATCGAGTGATCACAATGTTGTAATCGTTGTGAATGCAGACTGGTCTAGGTCATGTAGCGTCGCCATTCTACCCGCCAACTTTCGGCGAGATTCGGAAGGTCGTCCGCCTCGAGTTTAGCATTACCACCGTGGCTGCGGGTGCTACCATCTCATCGTCAATTCGTACAACATAATTTCTACACCCCATGCCGTGACAACGTACTATACACTGTACGTTCGGAAATCAGTATTCAACTCCGTGACTGAAAGTCTAGTAATTTCTCCTCTCTAATCCCGGGACCGAGCGCCTTGTCGGGCGTGCCGTCATCTATAGTGTATAGGAAACACGTCAGCATCTCTACATCTCGCACCTCCAACACTTTGGTGAGAACGCGCTTACCTCGCGTGGGATCCATCTCTATCCGCTCGATCACCTCCTGGAGGAGTCACTGCCAGAACACGAACCGCAGGTTCTCCACCTCAATCGTCCGCTCCAGGACCGCATCATAATCCAGCTCTTCAGTCCACTCCGAGGGCTCGCGCGCGGTCCCTTTGGTGTACTGCCGAGCCATTGCCACCACTGCGTCGTTGCCCGTGCGTGTCAAGGTGCCTTGGCCCTGGCATCCCTCGCGACAATGCGCCCACGAACGCCTCCGGCTCGGCTGACTACGCCCGCACTCGTCTGCCGTCGGCGGTCAACCTGCTTCCGAAGCGTCCCGTGAACGTCGCGCTTTTTGATGTTCTACCGCAGCTGGGGGCTGAAACATCTGTGATTGGCTATCATCCACCCCAGGCCGGAGCGCGGGCGATATGCGGCAGGCGGCAGTACGCGTCCGCGCGCGTCTCTTGGAGGACGCGTTCCGTCATGGACTGGGTTTGCTCCGGCGCCGCCGCAGCAGTGCGCCATAACTGAGGCGCCCCTGGCGAGACGTCGCTGGCCCAATTTCGTTCGACAGTCTTGTCCTCGAGGGGGATTTCACCACTGACGAGGGGCGCGAGCGCGTTGAGCGGCGGGCTGTGCTCGGTTCAACGTTGCGTGCATGGTCAGCGGGCGCGGGTGTTCGTTCACTGAAAATGTGACGAAGGTTGTCACGCACCTTTTTTTTTCTACTGCCACCACTCGTGCGCGTTACACAAGACGTTCCGTACCCCTTAGCTCAGAGACATCCATCGATCCCATGGCTCCTAAATCTGATCCACATCATCGCCCACATAAAGCAGCTCGCACATCATCGCTGGATGACCAGGACTACAATCCGAACACGGACGAGGTTACAGGTAACACAAACCAGGAAATTACTCCGCCTGGGAGGAAGATTGCACACAGCTCCATGCACTCCTCACAGAAGGATTTCGTGTGCCAGGCCGACCCCAATGAGGGACGCTGTCTTGTAACGAACCTTCATGATGTACACTCCGTCCAATACAGCCACGTTGTGGCAGGAGCAACTAATGAGATAACAGCAAGTCATAGTATGTTGATCTTGTATAGCTTATACTTATTCATTTTGCAGCTGGAAAAATTGGAATATGTCTGGGGTTATCAATATGGAACATTCAACCTAGACACACGGTATAATCTCGTTTGCTGTATGTTTACTAGTGTAATTTAATGTTGATTTTACTGATGAGCCTTTTGTAGTACGTGCAGACTGGCATGCCCTTTTTGATGCTCATCAGTGGATCCTAGTCCCTGAACATAGTATCTTGGAAAAGCTTCATGAATTGTATCTCAAGAATGAGCACACTGTCCATGATCTTAAAAAGGTTTTCCTTACTCACACTGTATATTTGAGTTGCTTGTTGATAACCATGCAGGCATTTGCTGAGCCAACCTATCATTATCATCTTGTTCCTATGCCTTCTTTGACAGCCCCTATCTGCCAGTTTGCCACAGGCACTGGTGAAAGGCCTCATATCACTCATTTCCCCCCCTTTTCCACTCTTGGACTCCTCACCAGTCACATCCACCCTCACTTTGTTGTTTTCAATGCAGCTGAAAAGTTGCAGCTGATGCAATCATCTGAAGTCACAAGAGTAACTGTTTTACTTGGTAACATTGTCTCTAATCATGGTCTGGCTTTGACTATGATTGACACTCTGCAACAACTCTACAAAACATGGATGGATGTTCAAGTACCTCAGGAGTTCTATGGCATTCCTGGTACATCAGGTTTGGGGGGAGAAGATAAGGGTGGACCTTCTCAAGGACCTCCAGTGCCCTGGAACCTTAGAAAAACAAAGGCTCGATCCCAGGCTTGGGCTAGCCAACAAGCCCCATCAGGCTCAAATGTTTGTGGTTCCTCCTTCACTGCTGATGCTGACATGGACAATGATGACTCCAGCTGGGTTGACTTTATTTCCAGCTGGAGGCAAGGTGTAGGACCTGGGCTTGATGTTGAGGAGAAGTAGGAGAAGTGGGTTCTGGATGGAGAACATCCTGTGTGTATTGGCAAGCATTCCTCCAGCTCTTACTCACCAGGTCAGGCTGGCTGCTAGTGGGAATGTCTTTTTGTTCCTTTTGATGATCTTGATATGTCTTGGTACACTGCATATTTGTTCTCACCTAAAATTTTTTTGTTTGTGCTTCAAGCAGAAGCACCAATTGGACAACTGTATACTGTATACTGAGCCAATGTCCCACCACATTAGAAACTTGACCTTCAACACCAGTAATGGAATCACATCTCCCTGCATTCACAGCACAAAAACTGACCTCAAGCATATTCCTCCTCAAGGAATGGGATGACATCTGGGCAGAACACCCATTTATCTATGTCAAGATTATGCCCACTGCTCAAACCATTCTCATCCTCGACACAGGATGTGGCGGAAGAACTGACAATCCAAACATTAAACTCAGAGATTTGCGCACATTCATAGAGACGGTTCCACTGAAGGATAATACAGGGAAGCCTCTCAATCCGAGCGGAAGGCTGTCATACATCGTGATCCAGAGTCACTGTCACTACGATCACATTCGTACGTGGTCGTTCAGGCCCACATGACTCTTGACGCTCATCCAACACAGTTGGCGTTGAGGCGTTCGCGATCGACAGCCCAATTCTGGGCTCGAGCCACGACCCCACCTTTGTTTCGCCCCGAAACCTGCCGAGCCACTCTCTCTGCGACGATCTGGGCATTCGCACGCCGTCATACAAACTCGACCTTGTTCCCCATCTGCATGCCATAACGTCGACGTCTGGTAATGTGCCTCTGGGCGTCACGGTCCTGCACACTCCCGGACATACGCCAGATGAGCTCGCACTGTGGGATGCCAAGGAGGGCATGCTCTACGTCGGAGATACCCTATACGAGGACGATCCCATCATCTTTCCCGAACAGGGTTCCATCCCAACATGGTTTGCAACCATCGATACGTTGCTGTCTTTCGTCCGGGGTCAACCTAATGCCAGTCAGGCGAAGATAAACTGTGGACATGCCACGGCGATGAAGCCAGCCATCGAGGTCCTCGAAGCGGCAAAGAGATTCATGAATGACGTAGTTTTTGGGAAGGAGCCGTTGAAAGGGAGGTATCAAAGGAGAGGCATTTGGGTAGTCGAGTATAAGCAAACGACGGGACGGTTTTCGTTGAAATGTCCAGAGAGGCTGGTGATGGAAGCGAGGAACTGAAATCCAGTCAAGACCATATAACGCAACGGCTACTTGGCTTACCATGGAGGAATCAAAAAATCGATCGTTACTTCTTCAACATGTCTCGCTCGAGCTGAGCCAGGAACACATCGGCGTCAGAATATTTGTCTTTGGAAGAGCGCGTCTTCAGGGTTTCAGGCGTGCGTGACGTAGATATAGAAGGCTTCTTCTCCAGCGCAGCGAACGGATCGTTGGCTACAAACGTCACTGAAAGTGAGGCTGAACCCGACGACTGTCCACTTGTCACGTCTCCTTCACCATCCGGTGCCACCCTTGTCTTCCTGCGCTTCGCTTCCAACAAGGCACGGCGTTCTTCGATTTCTCGCTTACGCTTCTCCAGCGCCCGACTCGTAGACGACCCGCTCTCCTCGCGCATACCCTCTACTTCACCAGGTCGTATGTCCATTGCGCCGAGATCATCCCGTGTCTTCTTCGTCTCTTCACGTGCTGCCCTCAGCTCCTCCATTTGCTTCTTTCTCATTTCTTCGTCCCCAGAGAATTGATAGAACGCAGCACCCTTTGCGCGGACTTCCTTTGATGCATCGTAGTGTGAGGAAAGGGGATTGTCTGCCTCCGCCAGCTGGTCCTGCACAGCTTTTATGCGTTCCGCGGAAGGTTCGTACACGGGGAAGAAGTTGACCGGGTTATCTACAAGAAAGCAAACAGGGGTCAGCCACGCAGAGCATTACCCCTTCAGGCATATACGCACGAATGACGTCCCTGTCATATACATCTAGTCAGATGCCGTTCAGGAAAGAAACGGAGATGACCTACGCATCGTCGAGGGTTTCGTCCTCGCCTTGCTTGGGGAGGAGATGGCGTGGTATGTCTGATCGCCTACCAGTTCGCAGTCGTCCAAACTCGTCCTCGTATTCAATGATGGGGTCATCCTACGCCCTTGTGAGAAGCGTACACGCGGTAACAGACGGAAGGAAAACGCACTTCCTCCTCGTTCGGTTTGGTAGGGACAGTCAGCGACTCGTCTACATCATCACTGTCCGACTCGTAGTGATCGGGAGCCTTTGAATCAAACTACACAACCCAGTCAGAACAAGAGCGTACCGTCCAGAAAAAGAGCCCCTCTGCGCACGCAGAGGAAAGAAAGGCAAGACGCACGTCGACCAAGAGTGCCTCGTACTGCTGCTCACTCAACCCGCCCGATTTTCCCTGCATCAGCTTGTCGTACACCTTGGCTTTGCGCTCCAACGCCGCCCGGGCGGATTCGACCGTTACCCTGCTCACCGCCTCGAGCTCGACGTCGCGCGCGGCACGACCATGGACGCCCTTGTTCGACCGAGCCCACACGGTCGGTTTCTGCAGAGACAGATCGTGAGCACTCCCAAAACGATGCATGCGATCGGCAGCTTGCCTTGTCCGGCCGCGTTCGCCCCTCGCCCGGAATGTACTTTGGGCCGCCTGCTGACTTTGTCCTTGCGAACTCATCGGATTTTTTTGCGAGTTCGGCCTTGAGATCAAAGAAGGAGGTGACGCTGACGCCTGCAGCTTTCGCCTTGTCGGTGGGAGGCATCCAGGTTTCGGTCCGGGTATCCTGGTGATTGGCAGGCGCGCGCGTCGAGCAGTGGCATTGAATCTGACTAATAAATCACGTGACATATCCCCCACACGGATTTGAAAATGAAGACAAAGGGGGCACGCAGCCAACAAGTTAGAGACTATGAGGTGGTCGTAGCATACACCCGAGAAGTGCCAAACGTGATGGAAAATATCCATGTCATTCAGTGAATTCGAACCCGAACCAAAACTACCACGGTTCGGTTTCAGTTCAGAACGGGTCAGAACCCCAGCGGCATCCCGCTGACGTTGCTGTTTGTGTTGGGGTCATCGCATTGGTGTCCTAGCTGACCGCGTGCCAGGTGGTGTTGACGTATCGGCGTCGCAGCCCGGGTCTGTGCATCACTCTCGTTGCCTCAACACCGCACCACTCATAGTCTTATTCGTGTGTTGCGAGACCACGTGCAACTATTGTGGGTCCGGAGTACCCGTCATTGTCGACGCCTCACTATCATCGCGTCAGTCAGTATCGTTGCCATGTTGCGTTTACCGAATCCAAATGCATGGTCACATGTGTATCCCGCTATGGAAAATCACCTATCATACCCACGGTCTCCACTCGCATGGGTGATCCAGGGGTCGTTCACACCGCGCGGTCAGGGGGAGAAACTTTATTATGACATGGCCGCAGCGAAGGCGGTGGAAGCCGTTGGTCAAAGGTGCTTATGCCATCGATGACCATATAAACAGAAGAGGGAACGAAAATGAATGAAAATTCGTCCCCCGGGCCGTCTTCTGTCTTGATGGCGTCGTTCCTGGACCTCGCTCTTCCTGGGGCATTGGGCGCCTTCTTGAGACTCCTGCTGGTGCTCGGCAATACCACCATGTTTCTGGTGTCCATTACGAGCCCGAATCCGACGCCGAGCAAAGCCGATCGTCAGACGGTCTCTGGTCTCGAAACCGTCTCCATAATCTTATTCCAGCCCATAACGAGGGTATGGTGTTCGACTAGAACGTGTCCGCCTAGCTCAAGACCCCGTTTCTTGACTAGTATTTCGCGCTTGCCCCTGGGATTGCAGACTTCATAGTGACGTTCGCACGACTGGTCGGCCCCTCGTACGTGTCCGGCACCTGCGCGGAACGGATCACGCTCAACGTCCCCATCGTCGTTGCTTTTTTGATGAGTCTCTGTGGCATGGGGATACGCCTGTGGTGTTATCGGGCGCTCGGAAGGCTGTTTACGTTTGAACTCGCGCTTCTCCCGGACCATCAGTTGGTCGTGACGGGACCATATGCGTTTGTCCGGCACCCCTCGTACACGGGCGCACTCCTCGCGCTCGGTGGCATGACGCTTGCCAACATGAGTAGGGGGTCATGGGCGTACGAATGTGGTATCGCGTCTTCTTGGTGGGGGGCCGGATGGGGGACAATGTTTGGCATTGGGGCGATGGTTATCATCAGTCGCTGCGCACGGGAGGATAGGCTCCTCCGTGCAAGGTTCAAGGAAGAGTGGGATAGGTGGAGCGGGAAGGTGAGGTGGCGGGTCGTGCCATGGGTCTATTAAAGCTTTGAGGAGGGGCTGCCGCAAGTGAGCCGACCCAAGGAAGTGAGATTTGCAGACATGAAGTGTTTTGGCGGACGTTTCCCTAAACAAGAAAAGTACTCGGTCGAAAGGAAACAATAATGACAGAGAGCAAAACGGACCTGTTTGCTGTGCCAAGTCCTGCAGACGCTCTTTTGCCCCGCTCTCCCTGTACCACGACAATCATTGGATGTAAAGGGGAGGGGGTAGTCGCACTGAGCATGTCGGTCGAGTTGGCGGGTGCGTGCTCGTCTTGGACATTCGGGTATCTTCATGCCGCGTCGTGATTCCAAGCTAATAACGATTCTGGGCTTGCCTGGAGCAAGCCGGGCTCGTGCGGACACGCTCATCGTCGTTGAGGGCACTTGTCAATAGCTTGGCTCACCGGCTCACTTTGACATTGCTTACACCTTTCTGTTTGTCTTGTCCTTGTTATTGCAGTTGGTTGAAAGATAGTAATGATACTGTACACGTCTCGCCCAGGGGCTTGAAAATACCCGAGTTAGACTTATTAAACAACGAACAAATCAAAACACCAGGTTCTGGTATACGACGTTAGAAGGGTTTCGCGAACCTAATCAACCAGTCAGTCAAACGGAGCCAAACCATGACAAAAACGCACGTAGCATCGATCTGCTTCACTTGCGGGAGTGAGAGCATGATCTTCCGTCGGTAATTGGCACCCTCCAATTCTTGACACGGGTTTCCTTCAAGATAAATCGTTTCCAACGACGTCAAATGTCCAAGTTGCGGCTCGAGGTTGTTCAAATCAGGAATCTTGTTATTATTTAGCTAGACAGAAAGACTTTCAGCCATGCGTGGGACCCTCTGTCGAAATCACGCGTACCCAGAGCTCCTCTAACGATGTCAAATGTGAGATGTTCTCTACCGCAGGGATAAAATTTGTTCCGAGATCCAAGGTCTTGAGCTTTTTCTGAAGAACGACCTTCATGATCACATCCTACTTCACATCGAGACCACTCACATTCTGCCCAAGACCTTCTATTCTCTCGACTCCGTTATGGCTGAGATATAATTCTTCGAGATTCTCCAATCGCTCTAAATTCTCGATCTTGGTGATACGGTTCGACTGAAGGGACAGAATTCGGAGTTTCTTAAGACTATCCAAGTTCTGATGACGTTGGAAAGTCAGCATCGTGGTCAATGGCCGTCCAAGGTTGCATGTACTTCGAGCTTCGGGAGTTTGTTCTTTCCCAGCCATAGCTCCTCGAGGTTGGTGAGTGCGTCCAACCCTTCTATCCGCTGCAGAGAACAGGTCGATAGACTGTACGACGAGTCATCACCCCGACGTACCCTGATCCTGTTACCCCCCAGCTCGAGACTCGTTAGCCCAACACACGTCTCCAGGCCCGTTATCTTCGATATTCGATTCTGGACGAAATACATTGTCCGGAGAGATCGTAGATGAGCAAGGGCATCTGGTATACTTCGCAGCAAGTTGAACGAGAGATCCAACGTGCTATCGATGCCCCACGTGAGTTCCATTCCTCTCCGACAGGCAGCGCCAAGTAAATGCCTTACGTCAACGAAGACAGCTGATCGAGCGCATCACCGATCGTCTTGATCTTGTTGTCGTACAGATCCAATTCCTCCAGCTTGCACAACTGACTGAACACCTCCGGATCCAGAAACGACACGGCGTTCTGCCGGAGACATAGGCGCCTCAAGTGCCCCGCAAAGCGCTGCAGTCGCAGTGGCGCGAGCGAGCCGAGCCGTGCGTGCACCAGCTCGAGTTCCTGCATGCCACGGGTCGACAGTCGTGAACGGACTGTTCGAGGCCAGAGAGTGAGCGACGAATCACGCACATCTGTGTCGTCCGGAAAGTCTTCGAGAGGATCATCTTCGTTCTCCTCCACGTCCTCTTGGGCTGATTCATACTCGGAGCCCTCGTCATGGTCGTCTGCGGTCGGTAGTACCACACGTGCCTTCGGGCTGCCGCTTCTGATCAGCTCAGAAGAAGTCGGTTCTGTGGGATATGTCTTCGCACCGTTCCACGATGACGAACTCCTTGTCCTCTGCAGTCGAACGTGTGTCTGGTTCGGGTTCGGACATGATGGTAGCCAGCTGTTACGCCAGAATTAGGTAATAGTTCATTTCTTGGTGGCAGCACTTTGACTGGGGACGCTCCCTTTGGACGACTTGGCGAACCCAGGGCACTCGGTGCGAAAACGTTACAAACACTGTCCAACTTTGTCGTATTCGACCCTTCCCTAGTGCGTCACATAGTCTCACAAACGCTGGGATGCATGCCACGGACTGTCCGATCAACGGTCCTTGAGCAATGTTAGCGAGGTCTCAGCAGGAACGACCTGGGCGTGCGTGACCACGAACACAGAGCAGCATATGCCAGTACCATACAGAATGCAATAGCCGCTCCACGACTGCAGGACTTGGCAAGTTCCCGTATACTTCCACACCCAATTGATCTAATGTGTCACCTCGATTCGAATTAGCTCTCAGTAACACTAACACGATGACTATCACAAAGACTTTCATGCGATCTTCACCGTCTGGTGTTCGTAGCACCGTTAGGTTGTTTCACGTTTATACAGACTCACGGCATACCTTTGCGTATAGCGAATCCACCACTTTGCCAACTTGCTCGAGGGTATCGATAGCCGCGCCGTATGTGTTCTAAAGCGCAAGGCACCCACGAACGTGAGGGCAAAACAATCGACTGCGAGTGGAAAACATACGTCGACTTCGGGTTCGTCGTACACCAGGAGGCATCCCCTGCCTTGATCGAGCACTCCGTGAAAGACTTTGTCCAAAATCATTTGCGAGAGTCTGTTGAGGACGTCAACCTGGAGGCGAGATCCCAGACTTTATCCCTTACTTTGCTTCGACATCCTGCCGGCTCTGTCCGACTTGCTTCGCTACATAGTCGATTTCGACGACGGAGTAGGGTTCAACGATACGAAGAAGATTTTGCTGTAGTAAGGTATCGTAGAGTGCGGCAAGGTGAGAGCGAATTGTCTGGTCGGACGAGAGCTCTGGAAAGGCTGTTTGGTTCTTAGTAATGTGAGACGGAGGGCGGACCGACCATCTTTGTAATCACGCAGAACCTTCTCAAACTCGGCCAGGTTACGATTTTGGTGAGCGATCGCGATGGCGCGCATACATTCAATTTCTCGTAGTTGAGCGTACTTGGTCGCGAGCTTGACGGAAAGAAGCGACGTGACATCTTCGGGCTAGATCACACAAATTAGAGTGGAACTTGAATATTCCTGGCAGACAAACTGACCAGGTTAAGCATGACTTTACACAGGAGCATGTACTTGAGTGCGGTCAGTGCAGATGGATCGTCCTGAGTGGTCATGTTTTCGAACGTCTCGAAAAAGTATGAATATGCAGTGGTGTAATCCTTGTCTTCTGCATGTAAGATGCCAGACTGGAGGTCGAGGGCGGCCTGGAGGTGTGGTGGGCAATATATCGAGTTGGCAGCAGTTCTGGCAGACGTCAATGCAGCCTTGTGGATAGTCCCTATTCCGTGAGTCTTTGCGAGCCAAGGACAGAATCAGCGTACCTTTGCTTTGGTGAAGTTGCCAATACCGCGATAAACTCGGCTTTCCAGAAGATGAACCTCAGTGAGGATCATCTTGTCGTCGAGTTTCTTGAGCTCCGTCAGAAGCGCGTCGATTCGTGCCAATGCAGCCTTGTACTGCTGTGTTTCTAGTTGTCTACAGAGGTAATATGAGCGACCCAGCGAAATTGACTGACATTCGGTACTCTCACAGAGCGACGAGGCGAATTTCAAGACTATGCTTGAGGAAGATACGCTTTTCACGATTTGACCAGTCGATATTGTCCATGAGAACGTCTATTTGGACTTGACGGCTGTTGGGGATGTCGTTAAAGTAATTGAGCAGCGTTCGAACTAGATGACATTCGTTGGGAGTTGTAGATTAGAAAACTGTATGCGTCTTACTGAGCTTTGCCGTTTTGGCCTTGGCTGTTGACGACATGAATGAGCGCGACAGTGTGATCACCTCGGCTAAGCCCTTAGCATTCCTGCACGCAGTGAGGCTCGTGTGAGGGAAGAGAAGAAACGCGCGCACTTTTGATCGCGGTAAAGTTCTGCAAGCTTGATCATAGCAGCTTCCTGATCCCGGAGTGACTGATCTCGGTCGCCGGCTCCATTGGGCGTCGACGCTGCGCAAGATATGATCTCCTGGCACAGTCATGCGCCAAATTGAACGTACTTGCTGAGACTAGGATCTGCTTGTATATCTGTTCTGCGCGCTTTGGGTTGGTGGCAGCGACCGATGCGGCCTCTTTCAGGAGCGCGTCGTTGCTCGACATGGTAATAAGTCAAGCGGTGGTATCGACCTCCCCGCAATGACGCGTCTCGGGTCGTGGGAACTTTTAAGAGCGTGCCATTCTGCTCCGGGGGATACACTCCAGAACTAAATGAACGCTTGGTTCTTACTTCTCCTCACGTCCGGCAATGGTTTTTCGCCTGATACACGCTAGATGATTATTCCTGCAGTTCCACCTGCTTCCTTCGTCGGAGGAGCCATATTTGCGGGACAGATGCCGCTACAACTGGTCTGAGCGCGAACGAAATGCGTCTGGCTTATATCTGCAGTACGATTGCAAAGGGAAAAGACGTCTCAAGGGGCCCAGCGCTGCCGGATGATAATCAAACACCCGTAAGATCGCATCCACTCGTGTGTCAGTCGTCCCTTCATTTCCTCAGGGGACCACGTACTTGTATGTGCGATATAGCCTAATGTGGTGGACTTCGCAAGAGGGGTTTAACAAGATGGATGCGTATCTCAAGGGACAGCGATGGGATCACGCACCCCATCTCAGTATGCGCTGCTTCGCGATTCTCTTCATAGCCCTTGGACTCAGTCTTGTGAATCTATGACATTGTTCCCCGGCATGTAGTGGGAGCCTTGGTTTGTTAGTTAGCCGTTTCTCGTTGAGCGAGCTGCAGTAAAATTGCCATATCTTGCGAGGCAACAGCAAAGTAAACTCTACGAACCAACACTACCCTTAGTAATATGACAAGTAATATTCTTATGGGAGAACAAAGTTACAACATGCTCGGGCAAACATGTCAAGTATGCCATTGGCTCACGCGCAGTAAGTATTACCATCACTACACGGCTCCAAACACCAACGCCCTCACTTCTATCGACTGCCTCGCGGGCGCGTCTGCAGGACTCGTCTGGTCCAAGAACGCCGAGTGCGGAGCCAACAACGCCTTGCTCGCATCCGAGTCAAAGCATTTAATCAGCGCCACCTCATCCGGGGTCTGATCAGATAGGTAGTACCACCTGTGTCCCGGATTGTACTTGATACTGAATGTCCCGCCTTCGCCATCGGGGCGTATCAGCCGCGCCGCGACCAGATCCGCATCTACGTCGACAGTGCGGAAGTCAGCGAAGCCGAGGGGATTGTGCGCAACCGGATTGGCGATCGGCCTTGTGCACGGCAAACGTCAGCATGCATGGGACGAGGAATCTGGCGTTAGACGGACCTCCAGACGTTGATGATACGGTACCGCCCTTTCAAGAGCCTCTCGGCGTCGTCGGGAAGGTGGCGCCTGACACGGTGTTCAGCAGCGGTAGGCGTCTGATCGGCATGCACGATGTGCTGTGCAGACAAGGCAATCGTGTCAGTAAACGACCGTCGTGCAACGGATGCTTGACTCACTGCCGGGCCACGAGCCGTCGACTTGCTGGGCCCTGTTTGGGCATCCGGACTCCGCCGGATGGTATGGTCGAAGATAAACACCTTCTTCGCACCCGTGTACTTCTTCAGGATGTCCTCCACCTCAGCATAGTATACTGTCTTGATCTGTTCTTCGTCGACAAACTCCTTTTCTACGCTGGGATATGTGACCCATTCGAATCCGCTGACGTCCAGGCCGTGTGCGCCCTGCTTGCCTCTCGCGTCGTGGATGACAACAGGATAGGGCTCCAGGGTGATGTTGTTCGAGGGCATGCCCGCGGGTGACTCCCCGACGTAGTAGTATGGAACCTCCCCGTCTTTCGGTTGATAGTAATTGAGCGTCGTCTGGACGTCTCGGGAAGCAAGTACTTCGACGGTCATGTTGCGAGTTGTTGTATCAATAGGTGGATGCGGTAGTGTTGTTAGCAAGTGATTCTGTCTGACGACTTTCTGGTTGAGACATGCTAGGTTTTATAGGCCTAGGGGCGATCGCATAGTAACTAACTCGCCGGAATCATTCTTGGTAAGATTAAAAGTAGACGCTCAAGATGCCGATAGGTGACGCGTCTGAAAAGGGGTTTATTCATCGTTCTTCTGGTTGCCGCGTTTGTCAGACTCACCTGGAATCCATCCACAGGAAAACGCTGTTCCATATGCATTGATTAATAACGACGGGAACCGACATGTGAGCCAACCGCAAGGGTTTGTCATGTGCATTTGTATCAGCTTGCGCCTAGGTAGATGATCATAGCGAAAATGACAATGGATGAGGCTATGGCGTTTGAAACTGACATAGCTCACTATGTAATAGCGAACAGTTCAACTTCAATGCCTCGTCGTTAACTTGAACGCTACGAACCTTTTCAAATTGAATCCGTGAAACGTAGTCACGGTATAACACATCTTTGAGCTTCACATCCACAGTCATCGTTGCAGTACTGTGACAGGTGTCAACCTGAGGCTGCGGGTCAACCGCTTCAAAAGGAAAGGTGATAGTGTAAGTAAATGATAAAATGACTCGGATGACAACGCTATTCCAGAGTTCATGACTAGATGTTCATCTAATCCAAGTAGGACGCGCAAGACCGCTGCGCACATTGTATAACTTGGCAAGTTAGTCGTCAAGTTACAGTAATCATATCCCTGTTTATGTAATCTGTTCGTAGTTGTGCTCGATTACCAGGTGTTTATGTAATAATATTATGTAACCGCTGTTCGCCTGCTCGGTAAGTGTTTCAAAACTTGAGAAGATGAAGAAAACATGACCTCCAAATCCTACAGACTCAAATATTACAATTACAAAGTCTAGCGGATGAGAGGCCCAAAGTCTTGTCTTCGGTCGAGCATATTCGTAGACATGCTCGGCAGGTTCCAGTGCTTCATAAAGCCGGCAGCTTAGTTGCATCCCTTACGCATACAAATCTCGGGAACCAGTTGGACTCAGGATGCCTGGCCGGTGTAGTCAGCGCACCTCAACTTCCTTTAAATTCAACCTCTGGGCTTGCTCTTTGGCACGCATTAATTTCCTTCAGCTCAGTCGACTCCCCTTGAGACATGTCTGTCGAACTTTGTTTTTCCTGAAACGTCGGACATTCGTTTCAGCCTACCCTTGTTTGCGTCCAGACCGAGGCTCAAGCGCCCGATATGCATCGCCTCGTCCGCATCCAATCAGAGAAACTTTATGCTCGCCATATCATGCAATGTAATTTCGCTATAAGGGCTCTGAACCTTTCTGACCCTCTGTTTTCCTTGGGCTTTAGGATGGCTTGCTGGTTACCAGCACGATAATAGTTCTTGAACATGTAACGGGGATGCTGGCTTCTCTACTGTTTCCCATTGGATGAATTGCATTCTGTTTCCGCATAGGGGAATCCTGAGATGCGACAATTCTCTCCTTTGAATTTCAATGCGCATACGACGATCTAGACACGACTCCGCTCGTTGCGTGCTCCAAAGCTTGCTTACTCCGGATCAAACACCAACGCCCTCACTTCTATCGATTGCCTTGCAGGTGTGTCTGCAGGACTCGTCTTGTCCGAGAACGCCGAGTGCAGGACTAGCAACGCCTTGCTCGCATCCGAGTCAAAGCGCTTGATCAGCGCCACCTCGTCCGGGGTCTGATTGGACAGGCAGTACCACTTTTGTCCGGGGTTGTACTTGACACTATCGCTGACGTCCAAGCCGAACGCATCCTGCCGGCCCCTCGCATCGTAGATGACGGCAGGATGAGGCTCGCCGGTGACGTTGGTCGATGGCACCCCCAGCAGGCGCTTCCCCGTTGTAATAGTACGGGACCACCCCCTCTTTTGGTTGATAGTAGCTGAGCGTCGTCTGGACGTCTCGAGAAGCAAGTACTTCGACGGTCATGTTTCGAGTGAGTGGGAAGTTGTAGCAGGTGCTGTTGTGCGAACAAGGGATTTTGTACGATGAGTCTCTGGCTCAGACAGACCAGGTCTTATAGTCCTCGGTAGTGACCAGAGGTCGGGCATGGTATCTTTCTCGCTGAGTCAATTCTTAGTAAGATTAGACAGCAGACGCCCCAGATGCTGGTGGGCGACACGCGGAAATGGGCCTAGTTATCGGTCTTCCTGTCACCGTGTCGGTCGGACCACCTACGTTTGGATGGAGACCCCGCTCCGCTGGCTAAATGATAACGATAGCTGACCGAGCCAACCGTGGAGGTTTGTCAGGATTCACGTACGCGTCAGTCTCCACCCGGGTAGAGAATGACGATGAATGAGTCAACTACGTCGTCAGTCATCGACCCTTACTTTTTGGGAAAATTTGGGCTGAAAAACTTTCAACTTTCGGGCCGAAAATGAGAGATCGTGCAGATAGTCAAAGATCCAGCTTCTATAGGCCGATCGTGTTTCATGTATCATTCGAGTCATATGGGTGCTGGTAATGTTGACGTCATCGTAATTGCCATGCTAGGAACAAAAGCAAGTAGTTCCTGCACTATCCTCAGCAGGTAAAAGTAACGCATCCGAGATAGGCATACAAGGTATATATCACCACCCAGAAGCCGGAGTCAAACGAGGATTCCCGTGGCGTTGCGTGAATTGCAAGTCGTGGCTGTACCAAGCGGACGCACCCGGAACTCGAGTTTTCCTCTCTCCTTCTGGACATGACAGGCGGCGAACATCCGCGAATGTGTCGTTCACCCTTTGGGTCATTAGACATCAATCCATATCACACGACGCGTCAAAAGTAAAACTCGTCGATCGATCGAGCTACGACAGGCAAGATGACAATGGCATGACGTGAACCAGGCCAGTTTGAAACCACCGCGACGATCGCCTGCTTTGCAAGTGCATCCGAGGCCCCCGCCTCGTCCAACGAGGACGGAGTCCTTCGTCAACCTCGTCTTTAATGCTGGAGCCAAACCCACGCTGTCCGGTGGAGACCTAGAGGCCTCATCGTCCGTGGCCGGTGAGTCTAAGAAAGTAGGCGCTCCTTCTTGCATCTCAAATACAAGGAGGGCCTAATCCCAAGTCGTCAAGGAACATCCGTGACGTGCACAAGCTCGACTTGCGCTAACACCGAGGTGCGCACGACGTGTGCGGCGTCGTCTTCTGGACGATGTAGGCCAGGAGGGACCCCTCGCGCAACCCCAGCAAATCTGGAGCGAGTGGGGTCAGCGTGATGTATCTCCAGGTCACCAGTGCACCACCCTCCCGATTTACGAGCCTCCTGGCCTCGCCGATATCCGTGCCGCCTTGGAGGGGGCACGCAACAAGAAAAGACGTCAGTGACTGACAGCCATACAGCGCCTGCGCCACTCACACTCGCCATGTAGACTTCGGGGCGTCGTAGAGGTATCCCAAGTCAAGCGAATAACTCAGGTTCTACATGCGCCAAGGAAGCGAGAGAAGCGACCTTGCCGGCGGCGGCGCGCATGCCAGCCTCGGCCCGCAATTAGCCGTGCCGACGAGTCGCCGCCCACGTAATACGTTTGGGTTAGCATGCCCACGTGCAGCTGGACCCCCGTCGAAGGCAGCACTGCCGCGTGGCTACCAGTGACATGGGGAGATGTGTCCTAGCGACTCGAAAGCCACAATCGTAATCTGTGAAAAGCGCCACCATCACACACTTCTTGAGTCACGCGCTAGTCTATTAGGAAACTTAGTGAACGTTGACGGTCACTGTAATTTGAGCCTGCTGATTGGTGGATAAACCTCGGATTTACTACTTTGGGAGATTTTGCATAGGTTTGCGACCGGTCTCAGACCAATCTCGGACAAAATTGGGGCTTCGCAGATAAGTTACCACTCAGTGACAGAAAACGGCCCGTCAAAACCACTTGGCAAGCTCAAGCTCTTGGCCCGGGTGCATCGTGCAGCGGGCGATGAAACGTTGACGTCATTTCAATGTTGTAAACCCCATCTAGCGAAATGATCAATTGAATAAGCCTTATCATCAACCGGCGTCAATGAATCCCCGACGCGACAATAAATTGCGGGGTTAATTATTTAAACTTTCACTATGATAGACTACCTGAGCGTAAATTGCGTGTCTCGTGCTATCGTGAAAAGAGTCCGTTTGAAGAGAACAAGAAAAAATGTGGAGAGAGGGGGGGATGGCAAATAAATAATATGAAGGCAGACGGTGGTGACAAGCTTGCAGCACCGTGCAACCTGATGCGATGCAACACAAGCCAAATAAATCGCGTGTATGGTAACACAAACAAGTCATGGGTTTTGTCCGCGACGGCGACAAAGAACGGAAAATGAACCAGGGAAACAAAACTTGACGTACACAACGTTACGCTCAACGCTGCATCGTGTATCTCTCATACTTTTTATCCGCCGGGAGTGGGGGCATGTGTCGTTCGTCCGCTTTCTCTCGTTCAAAAGACGACAGTGGGGCGATGGTGTTTCCTCCTGAAGCCATGGCCGGCGTAGTTACGTAGGGATAGGGTGCCAATCGAGAGGAAGATAGAGTGGATTCATCAGGTCCCCGGTAGGCAGCACGCTGTGATGCCTGATTGGACAACGGAGATGGGGTCGGATGGAACGGGCCGGTGCTAGTGTGGTATTGCATCCGTCCCTCATTTCGCAAGCCATGAGGTGGTGGCGGCGGGGGATGTGAATAGTGTACAAAGTTCAGCCCGCTGGACGGCGGTGAAGGTGAAGGCTCAGGAGCGATGGGGCTGTGCTGAGAATATACCTCACTTCCAGACGCTGAGCCAACCGACGATGTCGAGGGGAAGGAACCACTCTCGAACGTACTACCTCTGGTTCCAGAACCAGCAATGGCAATCGGCACTGATTGACTTGGGTTGCCCTCTTCCTTGACTGTAATCGGGGTTGGTTTTTCCTTCTTTCGCCGTTGATTTGTTGCCACGTGCCCCTCCTTTTTAGCACGGGAGCGAGCATAACGGAGACCACAACTGAGTCACAACACATGTCAGTTCACGACACAAAAAACGGGCAATATTACGAACGCGTTACAAAGCTCCTTCTTGCCCGTCGGACCTTTCCTCCATTCCGGGCTTGATGTCACCTTACAGCTCGTACACCGTAGGACCCCGACAGGTCGGTTGCTATTTCGACTGGTGACCGGTTCCCGCGCGGAACCTGGACTTACGCGGTGCCGTGGAGGTGGTACGACGTCTGGAGAGGAAATGGACAAGCCAATATTGTCGGGGCGGTGCCTATCGCCGTAATCCATGTCGGGACTCGGAGTAGGTTGGTAACCGTGGAGACCTCGTGTGTCTCCATAATTCGGTGATTCAGCAGGTTTGCTACAAGGTTGTGTCCCGTATGGTATGTCACGCAATGAGTATGAAGCCGGAAGGGAATTCAACGTGTGCGTCGGGCTGCTGTTCTGCGGCCACCGATTATAATTCGATAGCGACGATGAGTCAGGATGACTGGACCACTGTGGGGAAGAGTAGGAGGGCAATGAAGCGACGAAATGACCATAAGGTGGCGACGGTGCATTGACCGGAGGTAGTGTATAAGAGCTTGGGGAAACATCATACGAATGTTGAGTATGGTGTGGTGCATAACTGTCCTGGGTCCTATTCGCATACGACGAATGAGGAGACGTCCCACTGTAATTGCGTGGGCTACTCTGGATGGTATGGCAGGCGAACATGATTGTGCCTACTGCGGTGTAAGAGAAACGCATGGCATGACGTCAAGCAAACCACGAACCATGAGGTATGAAAACGCTCTCTACTTCACCGACAACCGTTGGCATCGTGCCAACTATCCTCCATCTTCTCGTACAGCTAGTCTTTGCACTACTGTCATGCGCGGACGTCTGCACTGCTGACGCACGCTTGGCGAACTCCTTGGCGGATGGTTTGTTGGAATACTCATGGCTGGAGTCGGGTGGCCAGCTGAACAAGACTTTGTAATCCTGGGCACTGGAATTAGACAATATCTGGAAGATGCGGGTGAGCACGCCTGGTTGTGGGCAGCAGAAATGGAGCCTCTGGTCGAGGAGTGACAATTGTTCCGGGCCCATCACGGGGGTGCCACACCAATTGGACCATGGTGTCTTGCGTTGTTCGTCATTGTCTTCGGGGCCAAGATCGACCACAGCATGGATGAAGCACAAGACGAGGCCTTCGGCGGCCCAGCTAATTACGATGTCCACCGCCATATAGTGGTTGTCGAGCGCGATCTTGTCGGCATCGCTCCACTGTGGAAGGGATCCAGTATATCCGAGGAGGCGGCGAACCCTGGAAAGGCGGCAATACCTAACCCTGGTGAAAGGGTTAGGTATAGGGTGGGGCTGTAAAGGGCAGAAACGAACCTCGTGACAGTGCCATGCATTGTTCTCTGTTCGAGGGCCTCCGTGAGGTCAGCTCTGGCCGAGGCTTGTTCCTCTGGATGGACAAAGTCGAGGAGAGACTTTTCGATGAGGTCTTCAGCCTGATCTTCGAGACGGCTCGCGAGGACAGGGTCCAGGTAGATGAACTGCAAATCAGACGATAGCAAGGACCAGTCTGAAAATTAAAAGAGGATTAGTACAAATACACCCGAGAGAGTGGAATGTGGACGATCGGAGGTCCGACCGGGGAACAACGCAGGGAGTTGAATATGGCATGGCGGCACAAAGATGAGCGGCTTACAGCAGCGAGTTTCTCCAAATTTTGGCAGAGTGGTTGCTGTAGGATCGGCGGTAAAAGAAGTGGTCATGGAAGTGGCGGAAGAGGTAGGCATGTCCTGGTGGGGGTAACCTGAGAGAGAGGAAAGGGGTAAGTGCGATCTGGTTGGCTGGTTATGTACGGGAGGAATGTCATGGAGCGTCTGTTGGGGCAAGCCTCGTTGGGAGGGCACGAGGAAGCTCATGACTGGGACTTGATGGAAGGGGCTGTATATGACCACCAATAATAGTAAACGAAATGGTACAGCGCGGCGAGGAAGAGGACGGAAAATGACGGTTCGAGGACCGGATTATGGAATCGATCAATAGGGACCGTACGAGGGAGCGGGGACGAGGTTTTGCGGGACTCTGAGACGGTCCTGTTCGAATGGCGATGGAATGAGCGCGAGCGGGCCCTGTACTGGCGAGTCGAGGTTCGGGTCTGAGTTGATCACACTCCAACAGTCTTGGTTAAAATATTTGCGCTGAATAATTGCGCGAATATATATCCACCAGCGCGCACCACCGACGCGCACCGGCGCACCACATCTTATCACCCAGCTCGAGGTGAGTGCTGGACCTGGGGGACGACGGGTGACGGTGCCGAGCGAGGGAGGACCTCCGATCAATTAAGATCCGAGCCTGAGATCCTCACGAGTGTCATTCAATGTAT
This sequence comes from Tylopilus vinaceipallidus, assembly GCA_038089215.1. Classification (NCBI taxonomy): domain Eukaryota; kingdom Fungi; phylum Basidiomycota; class Agaricomycetes; order Boletales; family Boletaceae; genus Tylopilus; species Tylopilus vinaceipallidus. Next base: position 42,909 of record JBBPKK010000169.1, read on the forward strand.
CCATCCTGCCGTGAGCTCGAGCTGGAGCACGATTCACCGCGGCGATGCGTCCGTTGCGCAGCCGAGTAGGGAAAATTGTCGGACAGGCTCGCTCCTGATGCACCACCAGGCGACCCTTGTTCCTTTCGTCATCCTCACCTAACGGCATCTTCGGCACATGTACCACATCCATTTTGGCCCCAATTTCCTTTTCCAGTAGCTTCTCCATTTCGCCAGATAGGTCTCTGGCCGATCGCGCGATCACCGACATGGCCAACCAGAAGAACATATGGATCGCAGCGGCAGATGGCGACCTGCCTCGCATCCGGGTTTGTCCCACCACCCCCTCAATACACCCTCTCATCTTTGCTGCAGGAGCTCGTCCAGCACCAGTGCACGTCCATCTCTTGCTCTGCTGTCACCCTGTTCACACAAGCTTCTAGCCGTCTCCCCGAATGCCCCCGATTCTTTCACGTACACCCCCATGCACGCGGCTGCCTCGTATGCCCAGCTCGAAGTCTTGGCTTATCTTGTCCAACATGGTAACCACCCTGGATTGGCGCCGGACGATGCCTCCCTCTCATCGATCCCCCAGGTGGTGACGTAAATGTAACTGATGAAGACGGTGACACGCCACTGTACACCGTCGAAAACATCGACACTGCACAATGGCTCATCAATCACGGGGCCGTCATTGACCGGCGTAATCGCGCAGGCGTATCCGTGAGTCGTGCGTGCCGGCGCCCGTCTCCCGCGCTCATCATCGCTCCAAAGCCAATCGAGCACCTCGAGGAGGACTTTCCCGATGTCGCTGCCTTTCTGCACTCGCGATTACACCCCTCGGCACGTCCGAGCACCGCCGTGTCTGCTGAGCCTCAGCTCTCGCAGCACTCCCAAAACGCCGCATCAGAAACTTTGACGTCTAATTTGATCCAGTCCGTCAATGACATCATGCAACGTGCAGAAGCAGAAGGAACGGACCCAGATGAAGAACTGGGGGCTGCTGTCAGCAGAACAGTTCTCGAAGGCGTATTGACCGGGTATGAGCTGTCCACACAGGACAGCACGGACACAGGCAACACAGAAGACCACCAGTCGAAGCGACCCAGAATGAATGGCGTTCACAACCCATAGGGACCTCTCGTAGACACCACCGCTCGGTCGTACTCCCACTGCCTGTACCTTGACTACCATCCGTTCCGGTGATCACG
>JBBPKK010000170.1:0-44025 GCA_038089215.1 Tylopilus vinaceipallidus
GGGATGACACGGAAGGCTGATTCTAGGAGTTCTTCCAACTGGAAGACAGCGGAAGCAGCGCGGGAAAGTGGTGGGCATCGCGGGAAGGCAGCGGAAGAGTCATTGGAAGACCCCCAAAGACTGTAGCTCCATCTGGAAACATCTGGTGAGCATTGCCTAGGGCATAAAAGAGGATTTCAAATGTAGGGAAACTTGGTTTCCTACACCGGGCTAGTCGTAACAGGGACTCCATGTCCAGATGGGCACCGATAGGATGGAGAGGCAGGAGTCAGCTATGAAGTCCTGGATGGTGGCAAGGTAACTGGGGGTGGGGGCGCCAGTGTGGAATTTGAGTCCAGAGAGGGGAATGGTGACAGATGAGATGGGGGTTCTATGGCTTGGTGGGAGTGAAGGGGAATGAGGTGAAGATGGGGTGTTATCCACCAGAGTGGTTGGGTTGGAGATTGAGAAGATGGATTCTGTGAAGTCGGAGGGGCGAGGGAATTCAATGGCCATTGTGTCTGTGAGTGAGTGGTTTCTGAGAGGTTGATGGAAAGGCAGAGGGACGGAGGTTCTTATATTCCTCTAGAGCAGACTTGGAATGTTTGAGATTCTGCTCTGGGACCCAGGAGTCATCTTCCAGTGGGTACCTGTTAAACTCGGGCAACGGACTCAGGGTAACTCTGAAGGTCCGGAGTTGAGGGGGTCAGACGGGACTTGGCTTCACTGTATGTGGTGCACCCTTGCTTTGACTCAGTCCCGGATTTGCAGAGAGGTCGGAGGTCAGAGTTGGTAGTTGTGCAATGACAACCAAAGGCGAGGTGGGAGAATGTCTAGTTCTGTTGATATTCAAACTGAAGAAATACATGGCATATTCTACGGAGTTTATATACGGAGGGAATTGTATTACTAAGTCTGGATGTCGGATGACAGAACATACCGGAGGGTCGGAGGTAAACATGTGCCAGTGTATCACCTCGGAGCTGTGCTCCTAGGCGAGCACTGGTCTTGGAGGTATCTAAGCGAAGAATGGAATGTAAAGGATGAGTAACGAAATGGGGATGTAAGAGAGGTGGTCATAGGATATTACTAAACTACAAGTCCGAGTGTCGTAAGTACAGAGATGATAGAAATCAAACCGGGGTTGGTACTGGAGTTGGTACTGGATATGGTGGAGTTACACTTCATGGATTTCAGGATATGACAGTACCCTTTCCATTGGATTAGGAACCATCAGGCCGTCGGGGTTCCTCTGTGGCATAGGATCTTCTTGACTTTGAATTCTTCTTCTCCGTCGATAAGGTCAGGGGGTGGCATCAGGAAGGTGGGACTGTAGATATCATTGGTCCGATAAGGTGATAAGAGGGAGGCATGAAATACTGGGTGGATCTTCCATGTTTTGGGGAGGTGGAGTTGGTATGTGATTGGAGACAGTACCTTGGTGATAGTAAAGGGTCCTTCACATTTCAGGGCAAATTTGGGATTAGCAACAGATCATTTCAGGTTTCTGGCTTCTAGCCACACCTTATCTCCTTTGTCAAAGGGGGTGAACTTCCATTTCATTCGCGCAGCAACCATTTGGCAGGTGAGTTTGTGGGCAGCAAGGGCTTCATCTTGGGCAGCGATAAGGTTTTTAATTTGGTCGTTAACCACGGGAACATCAGAAGAAGAGAGGACTGAAGAAAGGGCATGGGGTTCATATTCCATCATGAGATAGAATGGAGATTTGCTGGTGATGGAGTAGGGGCAGTGATTGTGAGCGAATTCAGCATGAGGAATTAGTTTGCTCCAAGTTGTGGGATTGTTTCCGCAGAAGATGTGGAGATAAGTTTCAACCTCCTGGTTGACTCATTCAGTCTCCCCATCGGTTTGGGGGTGGTAGGCAGTAGACAGGGACAAGTCATATCTCAGGAGTTTTCCAAGGGCTCAGGCAAAGGTGGAGGCAAACTGTGGTCCACAATCAGAGATGATCTTGTCATAAAGACCAAATCGGGAGTAAACTTTGAGGAAAAAGAAGGATGCGATGTCCTCTGTGGTGCACGTCTTTTTGGTGGGGCAAAGGATTACCCCCTTAGTAAGCCCATGGTTGACCATGACCAGTAGGGAATCAAAGCCAGAGGATGGGGGCAGGTCGGTGATGAGGTCACAAGAGACCTGCTGGAAGGGCTGAGTGGCGGAGGAGGGAATTGGGTGGAGTGGTGGGACGGTGGGGTGTGTATTGGCCTTAGAATGTTGGCAGGTCGCACAGCCCTCAACATACTTCTGGATGAAGGTAGTGAGGCCAGGCCACCAGAACTCTGAAGCCACAAGTTGGTGGGTTTTTAAATAACCAGGATGACCAGCTGTCTTATGATTGTGGCACCGTTGGAGAATGGAGCGGCAGAGAGCAGCGTCAGTGGGGGCATAAACACAACCCTGATAGGTGAGGACACCATCAACCGATTGGAAGTTGGCAAGGCGCTTGCAGACAGAGGGGGGAAGGTAGGTGTCAGTGAGGTTCTGGAGGGCATCAATGACAAGGGGATCAGAAGCAGAGGATGAGGAGATCTTATCACAGAGGGCAGTGTCGATGACATTGATAAAGAGTGACTCAGGGAGTAAGGTCATGGATGAGTTGTCCCCAGAAGGGGGAAGGAGATTGTGGTGGTGGGAGAGGGCATTTGGGGTGGCAAGGAGTTTGCCGGGGATGTGGATGAGTTTCAGATCGAAATCTGTGAGGTTGAGGAGCCAATGAGCCTGTCGGCGGTTCAAGTGTTGGGGTTGTCAGAAGTAGGTAAGGTTCTTATGGTCGGTGAACACCTGAATAGGGGTGGCAGAACCTTGGAGGTAGTGTCACCAGGACTTTAGGGCGCAGATGACGGTGAGGAGTTCGCAGTCGTAGATGTCGTAGTTTCATTCTGCAGGGGAGAACGGTTGGGAGAGGTAGGAACAGGGGTGCCAATCCCTGTTGGCATCAGTTTGGAGGAGAATGCCTCCAGAGGTGAAGGCTGAGGCATCCGTGGCAATAGCAAAGGGTCAGGCAAGGTTGGGGAATTGGAGGATAGGTTTTGAGAGGAATAGGTCCTTCAGGATGAGAAATGCCTTTTGGCAGACAGGGGACCAGTTCCAGGGGGAGGTTTTCTTTGTGAGGTCTACAAGGGGGTGGACAATGGTGGAGTAGTCGGGGATGAAACGCTGATAGAAGTTGGCAAACCCTAGGAAGGACCGTACTTCTTTGAGGGAAGACAGTTCGGGCCATTTGGCAATGCCATCAGGTTTCACAGGGTCCATGGCGATGTGACCGGGTTCGACTATCATACCAAGGTATTCCACCTTTGAGGTGGTGAAGGTACATTTCTTGAGTTTTAGGTGGAGGTCAAGTTCCTCCATTCGTTGCAGGATGCGCTTGGTCCGTTCAGTGTGGGTGGCTTCATCTGGGGAGAAGATGAGAAGATTGTCCATGTAAACGACCAGCCATTCTTTGGCAATCATATCTCTGAAGGAGTCGTTCATGAACCTTTGGAACATGGCAGGGGAATTGGTGAGACCAAAGAACATGACTGTGGGTTCAAAGAGGCCTTTGTGGGTAATGAAGGCCGCCTTCCATTGATGTCCATCTTTAATTTGGATGTTGTTGTATCCCCAACAAACGTTGAACTTAGTAAAGACCTTAGCTCCTTTGAGCTTATTGATAAGGTTGGAGATCAGTGGAAGGGGGTAGGTGTTGTGGATGGTATGTTTGTTCAGGTATCAGTAGTCTTGGCAGGGGCAGAGTTTGCCATCCTTTTTCTTGACAAAGAAGAAGGGGGAGGCCTGAGGGGAGTTGGAAGGGTGGATTTTCCCAGTGGCGAGGTTTTCTTTGAGGAAGTCCTTGGTGGCTTTTCGTTCGTTGGGGGAGAGAGGGTAGATTTTCCCTATCTTGGGAACAAAGGAGTCATTGAGATTAATCTTGTGGTCGTAAGGTTGGGAGAGGGGCGCGTGGTTTGTGGCTTCTTTTGAGAAGACGTTGGCAAATGTGGAGTATTCCGGGGGTAGTTCGGTTCTGGGCTTGGCCTTCTCAGCCTCCATGGCAAGCTTGGTGGCGTGAGTGAGCTTTGCTATGATTGAGGGTCTGATGAATTGATGTCCACATTTGATGATCTGGTTGATGTGGAAGGCATCTTTGGCTCATCGGACAAAGGGGTCAGGGAATTCATAGTCGAGGTAGTTCCAGAGGTGTTCATCAGTTTCTACGCAGAGAGTTGATCGAGAGGGGGGTGAGGAGGTTCTAGGGTAAGCCTTGTCGGCTCGTTCGGAGTCTTTCTTATGCAATTGATATAGGACAGATGACTTGTCTTTCTTCTTGAGGATTTCTAAGGTCTGGGCCGACCAGTCAATGATCGGGTTGGCTTTTCTAAGCCAGGGGGCTCCGAGGATTATGTTCTGGGATCCACAGTTCATGATGTGAAATGTGGCGAAGGTTGCGATCCCTTCAATGTTGATGCAAAGGGTGGTGGAGAATTTAATTGCTCCATCTTTGTTATACGAGGAATCTACATTCTGGACAGGGATTGGGAGGTCAAGACAGGCAGTCTTGAGTTTGTGTTTGCACACAAAGCTCCAGTCAAGGCAGTTGAGGTCAGCCCCAGAATCTACTAGGGCTCAGGTGTCAATGGTTTTCATTGAGGTGGAAGGTTCAATGAGTTGAATGGGGATCTGTATTGTCTTAGCAGACAGTGATACAACTACATTGATACTTGATGAAGGGGAAGGAGTGACTCACGTCGATTGAGGCTCCTTTTCTAAAAACCCAGTTTTCCAAAGAATACTTATCCAATGACTTCTTCATCATTGTCATCTAGCTGGATAAGGGAGGGGATATCCTCCTTGACCTGTTGGACAGCGGGTTTTCTTTTAATAGGGGTTGAGGTAGAGGGGGGAAAGGAGGGGCAGGCATTGGCTTGATGTCCTGCCTTGTGGCATTGAAGACAAAGACCTTTCTTGAAACACCGTTTTCGTTCCTCAGGGATGAGCTTAGGAACTCTGATGGTATCTATGTCCATGGCATCAGGGTCTCTTGGAGTCGTCTTCTGAGGAGAGAAGTTCTGGTAGAATGTCTTCTCAGGGTTACGGCGGTGTGAGAGGATGTTGTTGATGCAGATCTGGTGAGCATAGAAGGAGAGGGCTTTGCTCTGCCATTCTTCCAAGGTGGCAGGGGTCTTATCCATGGTCAGAATCTTCGTGACGATGGAGTTCAGGAGTCCATTGGAGTAAAAGTTGATCAGGACGTTCTGATTGGTAATTTCTGTGATGGCGACGTGGTTGTTAAACGTCACGTTGTATTTGGTTAGCGAGGGGACAAGGGTTCCATCCTTTCTGGGGATGACGCGGGTGGTAGCCAACCAGGAGATAGAGTGGTTGACGGAGTTGTGGTGTTTGAATCCTGCTTCGAACTTCTTGATGAAGTCATCCCAGGATCCCATGGAGATAACCCTGCTTTTGATGGTGGAGGTTCTGAAGTTCGAAGCCCAGGAAGCAGCAGCTCCCTTAGTCATGAAGGAGAGGGCGAAGGCAATCTTCTTGGCATCAGTGTCATAGACGGATACATTGACACAGAGATAGAAAGCAACGGAGTTGAGCCATTGCTTGGCTTTGGTGAAGTCGCCATCAAAGTGTTTGGGGGTGCCGAGGCAGAGTTCTGTGGGTTTTGAAGACATGGGGGCAGGAGGAGTGAATACAGGGTTTCTTGTGGGGAATGGGAATGGGTTGTTCCATTGGACTGGGGTGGGGGATGGGGGTGTCTGGGTTCGAGGGATAGAAGCACAAGTGGAGAAGTCATGCGTGAGGTCTAGGTCTAGTGATCCTTCCTCCAGTGATATGAGGGGAAGGTCAAGCTCTGAGGGGTGGGAATCAGAAGAGGATGCACTTGAAATATGGCACCATTATCTAGAAGGAGCTAAGCACCAGTTCGAGATCTGGACTGATCATGCGAACCTCCAGTATTTTATGACCAGCCAAGACCTTAACCGATGGCAAGCACGTTGGACACAATGGTTATCCTGCTTTAATTACATATTAGTGAGGAAACTGGGAACAAGCATGGGAAAAGCTGATGCTCTTTTGAGAAGAGAAGACCATGCCAAAGGGTTAAAGGACAATAACAAAGGAATAATCATCATCCCCAAGTCATGAGTATGGAGATCTGAGATCATCAATGTAACCTCAGAAGAAGAGGAAATATTAAAAAGCATCCAAGATGTGACTTCACTGATGAAAGAATTGGAGATGAAGGGAGAAGCGAAAGAAGGCTTCCTCTACCACAATAATAAGATATTTGTGCCCAAAGGGGAAATCCAACAGCAAGTTATAACCTTATACCATGACTCCACCATAGCAGGACATGGTGGAGCAGAGAAAACCTTGGAGTTGATCTCCCAATATTACACCTGGGAAGGAATGCACCCCCAGATCAAAAACTATTGTTTCCAATGTGAAAGGTGCAATCAGATGAAGCCCATGAATCAGGCAGTGCCTGGTAAATTATTACCACTTCCAATATCTGAGGGGCCATGGAAGGATATCTCTGCAAATTTCATAACAGACTTACCTTTATCGGATGGATATGACACAATCCTAGTGGTTGTCAATAGATTCTCTAAAGAAGCGTGCTTCATCCCCACCAATAAGACCATAACAAGTAAGGGGACAGCAAAGCTGTATAGAGATAATGTATAGAAGCATCACGGTCTTCCCACATCAATCGTTTCAGACCAAGGCCTGCAGTTTGCCTTGCAGGTCATGGTGGAATTATCAGCATCTCTTCATATCTGCCTTAACTTAAGCACCGCCTTTCACCCACAAATGGATGGGCAAACTGAAAGGGTGAATAGAGAACTGAAGCAATACCTACAGTTATATTGCACAGAAAAACAAGATCAATGGGCAGAATGGCTAAGCCTTGCCCAGTTTACATATAATAACTGGCAGTCTTCTATGAAGAAGTCCCCTTTCCAAGTAGCATGTTCTTATGAACTGTGAATGGGGATTGAGCTGATGAATGCCAAGGCACCTGCAGCGCAAGAATTCCTTGAGGGAATGAGGTTGACCTTAGATCAGGTCCAAGAAAACCTCAAAAATAGATGAAAAACCATGAAAGTGCAAGCTGATAAGAAGTGATCTACTGTGCAGGAATACAAAAAGTGAGATAAGGTGTGGCTAAGCACCAAAAACCTTAATCTCTGGGATACACGAATCAGCCACAAGCTGACTGAACAATGGCTCAGCCCATATAAATTATTAGAAGCTGATAACGACCAGAATGTCATAAAACTACAGCTCCCATGTGGCATGAGAATTCACCTGGTAGTGAACATCTCCCATGTTAAACCCTATAAGAAACGCCTTGATGGCCAACTGACATACAAGCCTGGACCTATCAAGGTTATGGAGGATGGTTTCAAGGAATTCGAGGTTGAGTATGTAATCACCTCGCATATGAAGGGTCAATGTCTGGAGTACCTAGTCCACTGGTCTGGACATGGGGAAGAAGATTGGACGTGGGAACCTGCCGATAACCTTGGATCAGCGAAGGATGCAGTAGCTGATTTCCATCAGAAAAACCCAAATGCTCCCAGAAAGCTTAACCTTATTGACATTGAATGTTTCCATGGCCTTTTCAGGCCTTACAATGTATTTACCAAGTGTGAACCGATCTGGAATCATCTGGAATCTGATCCTTAAGTGGGGGGTAATGTTATGATTTGCTCTAAGCTGCCTGTTCTACACTTGATGGACTTAGACTATTTTGCTTTATGAGCATGTGACCGTGAGACTTAGCACATGACTGGTTCACGTGATGACCAGCTACGAAGGGATCTGAGCTGTCCAGATGTCAGGCACACATGTGGTAAGGGCTAGGCCCTTATCTGCCTCATGTATTTAATTACTGCGCCTTGAGGGGCTATCTTTGATCGCCATGCCTCATGGCACTAACACTGCACCTCATGGTGCTCTAGACCGCCTCATGCAGGCACAGTCTCCCACGAGATGTCATATGAACTTCTTTCTCTCACGATATGTCATAGATAAGTAGATATGCATGGACCATTATGCACACATGTACAAACAACCCTTATGGTATATATAGTATGAATATGATGACCCAAGGACCTCAGTTAAGTCCTTGTGGCATTCCCCTAACCACACTCTTGACTCCTATAAGCCTATTGAGTGTAGCCTGAGCCACGCTAGATGCTGGTAACTAGGTTGCACTTCAGATGTGGACATTGTTGTAGCCCCATCAGATGTCAAACTTGGTGAAGTATCTGGCATTTTTGAAATCATCAATGAGGTCAGAGATGAGAGGAAGGGGGTAGGCATTCCAGACAGTTGTTACATTTTCTTTGTCTCTTGTTCTTCTCTTGGTTTCCTCTATGCTTATATGTACACTTATCTGTCCTAGGGCTCACCCTCTTCTGTGTTCTATGTATTTCGCTTTCATTCTTCCTTCTCATTGTCTGGCACCTAAGCGATGTCATCCCTTAGTTACCATCTTTTCCTTCTAGAATCTTCTGATGTTGCAGACACCGCCCTGATGGTTGTTATTCTTTCTGATGCTTCTCCACAGCACTTTCCTTGTTTATTCCGATCCCACACTAGCCCTAAAGTACACAGGATGTATATAAGGACTGACAGGTTAGCTTGGGGAATCCCCAGCTAAATCTGCACAATCATACGTAGTGTTTCAGCATTCTTTGAGTGATTGGCCTGCAATCCCTCTTAGTATCCCTCCCGAGGCAAACAACAGTAGCTCTGCATTAGTGAGCAACTTGTGAACGTGTAGACTTTGTATTGCTTCACCTTACAGCTTGCACTACGTCATACCTAGCGTAACAAAAGATTTAGCTCTCCCCATGTTACGCTAGGTACAACGTAGTGCAAGCTGTAAGGCGAAGCAATACGAAGTCTACACGTTCACAAGTTGCTCACTAACGTAGAGCTAATGTCGTTTGCCTCAAGAGGGATACTAAGAGAGATTGCGGGCCAATCGCTCAAAGAATGCTAGAATACTACATATAATTGCGCAGATTTAGCTGGGGTTTCCCCAAGCTGATCCACGGTCCTTAAATACATCCTGTGTACTTTAGGGCTAGTGTGAGACATCATAAAAAGAAGATGCTGTGGAGAAGCATCGTAAACAATAAGAACTGTCGGGGCAGTGTCTGCAGCATTAGAACGTTCCGATGGAATGAAATGGTAACTAGGGAATTGCACGGCAGAGATGCCATGCAATGAGAAGGAACAGTGAAAGCGCAAGACACAGAACATGGATAAGTGTATACCATAGGGTTTTGAGGAGGATGAGAATGAGCCCTAGGACCGACAAATGTACATATAAGCGTAGAGGAAGGAAAGGAAAGAAGAACAAGCGGAGAAAATGTAACACCCCATCACTTTCCTGTCTAGGAAGTGACCACCCCCATCCCACCATTACATCCCAGAGAAGTCAAAACTCTCCATCACCCGAACAACGGCCTCCTCGTTGCATAGTAGGATCTTCCAGAACAGCTGCCCCCCCTGCCAATCCCAGATATTCCCAAACCTCCCACCTGTTGATAGGGGAGTCACCTATGAGCCAATACAACAACTGCATGTGGTACCAGCCCCAGCAGAGTCATTTTTGAATACAGAATGTCTTGCCTGTGTGCTTCAGCTTACCAGCCAACCCCCACCACCACCCCAGTCCAGTGAAGACAGCAGCTCCACCACCCCATCCCCTTCACCACCTTCCATTTGCATCAACACGCCCCAGCCCACTGATATGCCTTCGGAACTTAAAGCTGGTCTCCCCAATGACTTTTCTGGATTCCCCAAGGAAGCCACTTGCTGGATCAAGGCTATGAAAGCCAACTTTTCCATTAATGCTGCCCTCTACCCTGACAACAGCACCAAGGTCCTCACTACCTTGAATTGCATGAGCAAAGGATGAGGAATTCAGTTTTCCAAGTCATGGTTGGACAAGATGTCTGACATTACCATTCCCTCTGCTGAAAAGACTTTTGATGTACTTGTTGCCAACTTCACCTCCACTTTCTTCCCTTTCAACATCATCACGACTGCTAGGGATCAGTTGGAATGACTTGAACAAAAAGATCTGAAGAGAATCAGAAGCAATGACGGCTTCCAACAGTACATCACAGATTTCATTAACTTGGCTTCTAAAGCCAAGATCACTGACGAAACTGAACTCTGTTGCCTCTTTTCAAAAGGAATCAACTGACACCTTAACCTTCTCATCTATGGGATGGAAAAAGTCCCTAATACCTTGAAGGAACAGATTGAAAAAGCTAAACAGTTCCACTTCCAGTTGGCAACTGCTCAAGGACTTCACCACTCCACCCCTTCCTCCACCTCTTGCCCCCAGAAAGAGAGAGATCCCATGGCCATGGACATTGACTATGTCCAGTTAACCCCCACCAATAAAGCCTGTCTGATCTGAGAGGGATGTTGCTTCCAATGTAAGCAAAAGGGCTGTAGATCATCAAACCATCTTGCTGGAGCTGTGCCTCCCAGACCCCCCAGAAACCCTAATCAACCTGCACAAGTTAGGACCACAGAAATGACCCCTGCTCCACCTAACAACCCAGTCAGAAACCCAGACCACTCCATTTTCGCCTACGTCAACTCCCTCAGAGCAAAAGGAATATCTCATGACCTCATCCTGAAGAACCTTCATATCTGCCATGATGACAACTACAAGGAAGAGGAAGAAGCACCTACTGCCTCCACTTTGGGTTTTTAGCTCGGGAAGAAAAGAAATCAATGTTTTCTTCCCAATATGTCGCTCCCATGTACACTACTTACACAAACGAATCATCTATGCATTTACCTATTTGTTTGCAATGTGGGAGCAAAGCAAAAGTTGATCTCCAAGCCCTCATTGACAGTGGAGCTACCAGGTGTTTCATATCCTGGGAGCAAGTCTGCCAAAACCACCTCCCTCTCTCTTGCCTCCCCCAGCCAATCATTGCCCACAACATTGATGGAACTAAAAACTCTGATGGAACCATACACTTTGTGACCACCCTAAAAGTATCCTTGCCCGAATCCACCCACCACACCCAGACATTTTTTGTGACCAACCTAGGAAAAGAGAAAGCCATCCTAGGCCTGCCTTGGTTAAAATGAATCAACCCAACAATCAACTGGAGGATGGGACAATGCCTCATTCCAGATGGACCAGTAACACCCCTACCCCACTCCCACCTCGACCAATACCTAAACAAAATGACCCTCTCCACCTCACTTGCCATAACGGCCACGAAGGAGGAAGTACCCCTCCCTGATGCATACAAAGAATTTGCTGATGTCTTTGCTGAACCCCCCCCTGGCAAACTACCCCCTTCTCGAGGAGAATGGGATTTTCATATTAACTTAAACAATGACTTCACCCCAAAGATTGCTAAAATATACCTGCTCAATCCTGAGGAATGAAAAGCCTGTGAGGAATTCACTCTAGAAAACATTAAGGCTGGGAAAATTTGTCAGTCAACTTCCCCCCAAGCCTCCCCCTTCTTCTTTGTAGCAAAGAAGGATGGCAAACTTCACCCCTGCCAGGACTACCGCTACCTTAACTTGCACACTGTCTGGAATGCCTACCCTCTCCCCCTCATTTCCAATCTCATTGACAGTTTCAAAAACACCAGATATTTCACCAAGTTTGACATCCGATGGGGCTACAACAATGTCCACATCCATGAGGACGACATCTGGAAGACAGCTTGGGTAAATTTGGAAGGACTCTGGGAGTCCTTGGTCATGTTTTTTGGTTTTGTCAATGCCCCATCTCATTTCCAGGCCCTCATGAAGCACATCTTTCAGGATATGATTGCAGAAGGATGGTTAAAGATTTACATGGATGACTTAGGATTTGGAACCAACGACCTTCTCCACCAGGAACAAACTCAGTGAGTTTTGCAACAACTAAGGGAAGAGAAGATGTATCTCAAGTTGTCCAAATGCTCCTTTGACCAGGACCACATGGAATACTTGGGAATGGTAGTTCGCCACAGTTCAGTACACCTTGACCCTATTAAACTTGATGCCATCTCTTCCTGGAAGCCCCCCTCCAATGTCAAAGGAGTATGATCATTCCTGGGTTTCTGCAACTTCTACCAATGCTTCATACCCAACTTTTCCACCATTGCTCGCCCTCTCATCAATCTCACCAAATCCTCTGCCACCTGGAAATGGGGTGCTGACCAGGAAGCTGCCTTTCATTTCCTTCAATCTGCCTTCACCTCTCAACCAATCCTCTCCATGCCTGACCTGAACAAGCCCTTCTCTATCATGACCGACGCCTCCCTCGTAGCCTCTGGAGGAATCTTACTCCAAGCAGATGACAATGGTGACCTCCACCCCTGTGCCTACCTATCCCAAATCTTCTCCCTGGCCAAATGAAATTGCAACATCTATGACAGGGAACTTCTGGCTGTCATCCATGCTCTTACAGCTTGGAAACACTACCTCCATGGCATGGGGCACCTGGTCACTGTCATTACTGACCACAAAAACCTCTCTTACTTTCACCAACCTCAGCATCTGAGTAGATGCCAGGCCAGATGGCTCCTTTTTCTCCAAGACTTTGACCTGCAGTTCAAACATGTCCTGGCCTCCCAAGTCGCTCCGGCCAACACCCTATCTCGATTTCCCTATCCTCCCACTGTCATGGACAACAAGGACATCACACTCCTCCCCAATCATCTATTTGTCCGAACCCTTGATGCCTCTATCGCCTCTAAGCTTGCCTCTTCCACCCCCTCCAATCCCTTTGTCCTCACTGCTTTGCAACACCTTGCCAACTTGGACACCCCTCTCACTTGCTCTCACCCCTCTGACTGGTCCTACACTGACAACCAGTTGTATTACTGGGGCCGCCTCTACATTCCTGCCCCCCTCCGCCATGATCTCATTGCCCACCTGCACTCCTCACCCAGTTCTGGACATGGCAGCATCTTTCGCACCCAGGCTTTGGTGCAATGGGACTATTGGTGGCCAGGTCTTGCCTCCTTTGTCCACAAATACATCCTGGGCTGCCCCACCTGTCAGGCCAACAAGGTCAACACTCATCCAACCATCCCTGCACTGTCCCCTCTTCCCTCCTCTGCTACTTGCCCCTTCCAACAGATCTCCTTGGATCTTATCACCGACCTTCCTCCTTTTGACGGCTTTGATTCTATTCTGGTTGTGGTTGACCATGGACTCTCGAAGGGGGGTATTTTTATTCCTTGTACCAAAACTATTGATGCAGCAGGTATTGCAGCACTCTTTTTCCACCATATTTACCTCCGATTTGGCCTCCATGACAGAGTCATCTCCGATAGAGGACCCCAATTCGCTTCCGCCTTTAGCCTAGAACTGGCCAGACTCCTCCAATATGACATAGCCTTATCTTCTCCCTACCACCCTCAAACTGATGGCCAGACTGAGCATCTCAATCAGGAACTTGAAACATACCTCCACATCTATTGCCAAGGTTCTCCCATGTCCTGGTCTCAGTTCCTCCCTACCGCTGAATTTGCACATAACTCCTCCCCCCACTCTTCCACCCACCAATCGCCATTCTACCTCATGATGGGATACAAACCCCATTCCTACCCACCCCTGGGAAAGACATTCCTCCCTGCCTTAGAACAATGAATGACTGCCCTGGAGGAAGCAAGAAAGGAAGCTCTTGCTGCACATGAGAAGGCATGCCTCATCATGAAGGATAGAGTCTGCTCTAAATTCATCCCCTGGAAACAAGGAGACAAAGTCTGGCTCGAAGCAAGAAACCTCTGCTTCCCTGGTGCACACCCAAAACTCTCCCAGCAATGACATGGTCCCTTCTCCATTGAAAAAGTCATCTCCCCCCTTGCTTACCGCCTGAAACTCCCCCTGACCTGGAAAATCCATCCCGTCTTCCATGCTTCTCTTCTTTCTTCATTTAGAACTACCACTGAACATGGAACCCCCTTCCTAGAACCACCCCCGGAGGATATAGACAGAGATGAAGAATATGAAACCGAAATGATCCTAGTCCATCGTGGATCGTGCCAAAGAAGACAATTCCTAGTCAGATGGAAGGGATATTCATTGGCTGAAGACACCTGGGAACATGAAGAAAATTTGGAACATTCCCAGGAACTTCTCAATGCTTATAAGTCCGACCACCCCCAGGAATTCCACCCACTGCTTTCCTCCTCCAACTAACAACATGTTGTCTCTGTCTTCCTATGTCTCCTCCCCCTCTGCCTCCCCTGACTCCCACACTTCTCCCCTACCCAATGATTCACCTATCCTCCCCATCCCCAGAGATTTCCCTATCCACCTCAACTGCCTGCCAGTCAACCGGCTTCGTATCATTCTTGCTACTGTTTTAGAGAGCCCCACACTCACTTTCACCCTGGAACAGTCCACTGTGCATACTGCCCCCTCTAGCCAATATCTACTGATCCATGGCGCTAAACCGCTTCCTCCTTGCCAATTTCCCCCTTCAGGAACCATGTTCCCAAGCATATGACTCGCTTACACAGGGACTAGTTGAATCCAGCAACCTAGTCCTGGACTTACTGGCAGTGGAAGGCCTTGGTACACTCCTGGACTTCCTTCCCCCCAACCTCCTTCGCCCCCACATTCGCTCTATTCTCAAGCTCCTCTCCTATCCCAACCTCCACTACTACCTTCGCCCTCCAACCTACCACAGGGACTCCATCCCTCGAGGAACCTCCATCTCTCTGGCAGACCACCTCTCCTCTCCACCCCTCCTCCCATCCAATGTCCAGGAAGCCAAACGACAGCAGTTCTTTCAGGACAGGCAGCGCTCGTCTCCCTTCACTAGCATATGCACCAATTGGAGGGGACTTCCTCGCACCCAAACCATACCCTCCTCCCCTCACATCGACAATGAAGCTGTGCCTCTCCCTGTTCGCCTCCCTTCACCTTCCCCCCTTGTTGCAGGTCCCCCTGATAGGACGTGCTTTGTTTGCAGTGCCTCAAGCCACTGGAGGATCTACTGCCCCCAATATCAATGCCCATACTGCAACAACCTATCCCCTGGTTATTCCCAAGCCTCCTGCCCCAACCGTCATTGTAACCACTGTGATCGCTTAGGCCACATTGTGGCCACCTGTCCTTTTTGGGACACAATGTCCCCCCTTGAAGCGAATGCGCCAGTATCAGGAGAGGAGGATGCCTGGAACGAGAGGTATGACAGAGACTCAACCTCGGATTGGTTTGAACAGGATGGGGAGCAAAGGGAGGAAGGAGACTGAAGGGCTGCCAGTGCACCTGGAAATTAAGAGGATGCGTCGGAAGTGGTAGCTCCGCCTTAGTGAGGGGGTAATGTTATATTTTCTTCATCTCTTGTTCTTCCCTTGGTTTCCTCTATGCTTATATGTACACTTATCCGTCCTAGGGCTCACCCTCTTCATCCTCAAAGCCCTATGGTTCACCCTCTTCCACGTTCTATGTATTTCACTTTCATTCTTCCTTCTCATTGTCTGGCACCTAAGCAATGTCATCCCTTAGTTACCATCTTTTCCTTCTAGAATCTTCTGATGCTGCGGACACTGCCCTGACAGTTGTTATTCTTTCCGATGCTTCTCCACAGCACTTTTCTTGTTTATTCCGATCCCACACTAGCCCTAAAGTACACAGGATGTATATAAGAACTGACAGGTTAGCTTGGGGAATCCCCAACTAAATCTGCGCAATCATACATAGTGTTTCAGCATTCTTTGAGTGATTGGCCTGTAATCCCTCTTAGTATCCCTCCCGAGGCAAATGACAGTAGCTCTGCATTAGTGAGCAACTTGTGAACGCGTAGACTTCGTATTGCTTCGCCTTACAGCTTGCACTACGTCATACCTAGCATAACAACAGTGTGGGAGTTAAGGTAGCGATAATCTTGGCAAGGGTGGTGAATAATGATAAACCTGTCTGAAGCGACAGGTGAGGTCAGTAGAAATGAGGGAGGCACAATATAATCTTCCCAAGGGACTCAGAGTACAAAGGTGAGATTCTAGGCCTTTTAAGACTTAAAACCTACTGATTCCGAGCTGGAACTGGGTATTCCGACAGCTCAAAGATGTGTTGGAGCAGTATACAACCTTCCCGGTGGGTTCAAGAGGTACAGTGGTGATGGACGGCAGTAAACAGCAGCAGAAATGGCAGCAGAACGGTAGAAACAGCAGCAGTGGTGGTCGTAGACGTTGTCGAGCATCAGTGAGATCATACAAAATAGCAGGAGAGGTAAAAAGATGGATTCTTATGTACATAGGTACACTAGTTTATAGTCCCAGGCATCCCTGAGACTGTGAGGCATGTGAGAAAGAAAGAAAAGAGATTCTAAGTAGATTCCATTGGACGGATACATGATGGCGACACTATTCTACAGAGTCCATGATAGAAATGTGAGACAGAAGCACTTACTGACAGGAACAGGACATCTTGTGGGCTTGGGATGGTCTTCTTCAGCCATGGGACGATGGTTCCATTGGGTTCTACTGAGTGGTAAGAGGTGGGATGAGATGGGATGCATGCAGCAGATGGCGGGACATGTGTGGGATGTAATTATGAGGTGATGCAGAGGATGACTGGCTGTCAGAAGCTAATGAAACGGAGGGTTTCAGTACTAGGGAGCCAGTGCTCCCTACATCCACAGGGAACTTAGCAACTGACTGTCCCCAGTTAAGCACCTGTTGTCTTACATAACCCGTCAGAGCTCACTTGTCAACACGCATCAACCACAATGCAACTCTCAACCACAACTTCTCTCTCTTCCCACAATGACTATCACTACTCTTCACCTCATGGCCATCATCTCTCCCATTTCTGACAATGACACACATGCATTCCTGTGCAATCTAGAAGGCATTCCTGTGCCTGAAGCCAATCCATGGCGGGATGCTGAAACGGCATACAACGCCACACTTGAAGCCGCGTTGGTTGTGGCAAAGACGTGCCCTGACGACAAGGAGGAGCTGGAAGAGGACCAGCAGCTGTGGATGAAGGAGTGGTCCCTGGTGGAGGTGCATGGTCGTCCACAACATGTTGGGCATGAGCTAACCAGTTGTAGCAGGCATTCTCAAGGGCAATGGCAGCTGCCTGGGAGGTCGGTCCCATTGTCAGGCCAAATGACAAGGCATGGAAGGAGCTTGCTGAAGCTCACCAGGCGCGTTACACCTGGTACCAATGCAACAGGCAGCGTGCCAAAGAAGCCACAGCAGCGGAAGCGGCAGCGATAGAGACAGCAGCCACTGAGGCGGTAGTGGTGGCAACAACGAAGAAGGGCAGCTGCGCAAGCACAGCCAAGAAGAGGGTGGCGAGCATGATGGAAGATGAGGCAGAAGCCGAACCTGGCAAAGATGAAGGTTCGGTGGGCGATGATGAAAGTGAGACTGGCAGGAAGAAGGCAAGCAGGACAGCGAGGACAATGCTGTCAATGTCAATGTGGGAGGTTTGGGTGGAGATGCAGAAACAAGCTCCCCAGCCTACAAAGGTGAGTGACCAGCCAAACAGGTCTCGCCATACTGACCACCAAACAGAGGACACACAGGAATATCCTGGCCACTGACAACGATGATGACAACAAAAATGAGGTGGAGATCATCGCAGCTGACAAACCCGACCCAGAATGGAAGGGCTGGGTGCTGTATGGCATGCCATGTGCTGTCTGCACCCGTCTGTGGAGCCTGTGCTGCAGGAGGGTCGGCGGGTCATGTGACCTGTGCCAGCACCGGAAGGTGCAGTGTGAGAAGGTGACTATGACAGGAAAGGAGAAGCTGAGGCTCATCGAGCGAGCTGGTTGCATGCACAGTAAGTATCAGATAGTATGGTTCCAATGTCACTGATCACAACTCCTCATAGCTCATCTGGTACCAGTGATCATGGAGGCCATAGAGCAGGGTGAAATTGAGATGGATGCCCTGCTGGCAAGGATTAAAGTGAAAGGGAAGGCCAAGACACAGGAGACAGAACTGGCCCAACCTGCACAAAGCATGGCAGGACCTTCAAGGGTGGTCCCTGAGCCAACAGTAGCAGCCATGGAGCTGATGGGAGCAGAACTGGTGGTGATGGTGGTGGCGAAACACAAGGCTGCAGAGCAGTTTGCCTGCATGGAGGTGAATCTGTGGGTGCTGATGATGGCAAACCGCAACCAGGAGCTTGCCCTGCACAATGCCATCTCAGGATTGGCAGCATTGAAGCAGTGGATGGGGCTGGCAGACTGGCAGCAGACCAGTAGGCCATAGTCGATCCCGTCTCATTTGTACACAAAAATTGTAGTATCCATGCTTGTTTCTGCCCCATCCAAGTGTGAGCCCGTGTGATGCCTGTATTCGTCCCGTCAGTACTAAATAAGAAAAGTAAAGAGTGTCAATAGACAGAACCAGAGTGAAACAAAAGAAAATCAAATGAAATGCACAGTATTGGCAGAAATGGAAGACTTTGCTTGTTCTATGGTCCCATCTAGTATTGGAATGACAAACAGGTGCGACACTGTGTGCATGGGAGAAGTCTGAACAGCAGTAAGTTGTGGGTATTGTCGGTGTAACAAATGGAATGAGTGAAATGAAGGCTTAAATGATGTTCTTTGTTTTTCTTTTCTGTTTTCTGATTGTTTTTAGGTATTTTTGTGGTAGTATGAGATGAAGACAGAGTGGGAGACAGCATATACTTTATCAAACATGAGATGGGATGGAATGAGTGAGATGAGGTGGTAACCTCTGAATGAAATTTGGAATGGAAATGACAGGAAATGAGACACCAGTTTAAACCTGGGATGGAACAGAGGCACCGGGCAAAAACTGGGATGGAAGGATATCATACAATGATGGTGTATTGGGTATATTTCATTCGGAATCGGCAGAACTAACAGAGACGACATCTTGTTCATCATACTCTTCTGCTTCTTCTCCTTCTGAGGTGCCCTTGTCTTCATTGACTGATGATGTCACCGGTATGCAGATTTGGGACTGTGCATGGTACAGAATGAGCCTGAAGGCTGCAAACCACAACTTGGACACCATTCTGTCTAACTTGGCCACCACATACAATCCACCAGTTGTTTGGCGAACGATGGCCATTGGCCCAAGGTACTGCGGCTTTGTCTTTCGGTTCAGTTCCTTCTCAACCTTGGAGTTCCAAACAAGCACCAAGTGTCCCGGCAAGAAGACCTGGTCATGGATATGGTTCCTGTGTGCGGTCTCGAAGTGTGCCGCCAACTTGTAGCATGCTAGCAAGATTTGTTCCTGGATTTTCTCCAAGTCCTCTTGCTGCTTCTGCAGCTGTTGGGCACACCAACCTATAAGTTCCAATGTCGAAAGAACATGAGTATTGGGCAATGGAACAAGAAACATCCCCTCGGTGAGATCAAACAGAAACAGTGGCTTGACGCCATGTGCCATAAAATATGGCGAGAGGCCAGTCACCTTTGATATGGTTACCTGTTCTGCCCAAAACATGGAGGGCATGGCATGATGCCAAGGGGCCTCCTCCGGGGTACTTTTCATGATGGCCTCCCAGACATCAAAGTGGCGGCACTCAACAATCCTGTTAGCTTGAGAGTTGTATGGGCTGATCCATATGTGATGGACATGGTACTGTTTGGCGAGTAGGTCAATGGCCTGTACAAACATGAAACCATTGTCAGTAACAATTTTGGCCATGGGGCCCCATCAACACAGGATGTCCTAAAAAACAAAAGCAGCAATGCTGGCAGCATTCTTGGAGCGCAACATATGCCATTCTGGGTACCCAGTGAGCAAGCAATGGGCATGCATGATGTACCAATACCCACCGGAACGGGGCATCAGCATGGTGTTGATGTGGACCTTGTGAAATAGGCCCCCAACTACCAGGACAGTTGGTGGGATATGCAGCCATTGCATCTGTCAGAGCTGGCACTCGTGACATGTGCAGATGAACCACTTGACATCATCAATGAGCATCAGCCACCAGAAGCAAAGGAGAAGGTGGGTGTTACGACTAGCCCGGGTAGGGATAGGCATAGCCCTTGTTGGGTCAAGGGGTCGAGACGATACGAGAACACAAGGGGACTCCTTGTGGGCTAAGTAGACACTAGCAGCAAGCTAGGTCGAGTTCAAGGGTTCAGAGGACTAGCCAGCACTTAATTGTGGCCAGGAGACGTGTCAAGAGGAGTGTATTCCACAAGGGAATCGAAGGTACAATGTAACTAGGAAGAAGTACAAGGGAGAACAAGTCTAAGGAGTATCCATGGTATTGAAGGGTTTATATACTTGAGAGGACCACTTTAGGGCAAGTGTAAGAAGTGGGGGAGTGATGACGAAGCAAGTGAGGGATAAAGGCGATTGGTCAGAGATGAGAGTGAGTCATCACACTTTAGGGTAGACGTGGGAGTGGGGTGAGTCATCACAGAGGAAAAAGAAAAGATAGTCCAAGGCAAGGGTCGAACCAGCACATAGTAGTACAAGAATGAGTGAATCGTAACAGTGGGTACAGACGGTGTAGACATCTTTGTGCCTGAGGTCGTCATGAGCCTCCTTAATGAGTCTGTACCGCTTGTCTTCCGACACCACTAGTTGATGCCAGCCGTGTGGCTCACAGTGCCAAAGATGGCAGTCAAGCACAAAGAAGTGCCAGGCGGAAGCGATGAAGGCAGTGTAGTCGCAGTCAGAAAGCTGTGGTGGCCGTTCGGAAGTCTCTAGAAAAGAGTGGATGAGCACAATGTGCTCATCTTTGGCCTTCACCTTTGATGAGCATGGAATGGAGTGGGATGAGGCACCAGAATCTACATTGGTGAGCAAGGAATGAATGTGGCAGGATGAAATGGACAAGATGGTGGCAGGCCAAAGCGAATGATATGCTGCAGCCAGCAGGATGGAAAGAACAGAAGTAAATGGAATAGCAACTCTGGGCAAAAGGGGCAAGAGAGAAGACAGAACATGCTCATTCAGAAGAACGACGGCGAAGGAGTACATGTCATACAACCAATCTTCAAAACTGGCATCTTCTGGCAGGTCCTTGTCCAATGGGGGATGACAGGACAGGCCATCAGGACCAGCATGTCAATCAGCAGAGACATGAACAAGACGGAATTGAAAAAGAAGAATGCTGGTGATCCATCTGTTGATGGTTGCGTTTGGCTGGAGATCAGGATTGTTTATCATCCCTTTGACATACTTGGCATCCATCTCCATCATCAAAGTAGGAACACTGAAGATGAAAGTACGGATGGCGCACAATGCCCAAAACAAACTGAATAGTTCCAATTTAGCTTGGGAGTAGCGGCTCTCAACCTCAGACAGAGAAATCAACCCAAAGCAGCTTGGGTACCGCTTCCTGTCAGCTCCCAGCTGTGACAGAATATACCCAATGGCGATCACTGAGGTATTGACTGTGAGCACTATCTCCCGTCCGCTTGCATAATCAAGACGACAGAGCGCAGGGGACTTAATGATCTTGTCCTTGAGACAAATCATTGCATCCTGCTGGGCATCGGCCCACTCAAACAGAACCCCTTTCCATGTCAAGTTGACCAGCAGGTGGGCAATTTTAGCGAAATCCTTGATAAAGATATGTACCACCCCACAGGTTCTGAGGAAGCCCCATATTTCCGTGAGGTTTTGGCACTTGGGCCAGTTGCGGATCTTCTAAATGCGGTCCTCGTGCGGAATGTGGCCATCTATCATGCACTTGTGGCCAACAATGGTGGTGTCAGGTGCCACCAGCATGAACTTCTTGGCCAATACTGTGATCCTGAGATTCTGAAAATGCTGCAAAATGTGGTTAACGACCAACAAATGCTCCCAAATGAAGCGGTGGATTCCGTCATTGCTGAGGATTGTCTCATAGGTTCTGTCAGGACACTGATAATGGGTCTCCACTGTCTTGACTGGGACGTCATCTATAAATGGGGAGGTATGATGGGGCATCTCGTCTTTCAGCACGAAGCACATGTCGTCCTGATAGATCTGGATGGCATTCGTATACCCCATTGGAACGGTAGTGAGGTGGTGAGGACCGAGGGGCATCATGAAGCTGGTGAGGTCGTGGGAGTCGGGGTGAAGGGGGTGTTGGTCATAGCCGGTGAACAAGTCCATCATGGAGTATATGGCATAACTGCCAAATGATTTTGCCAAGTGTTCAACAAGTGGTGGGACGGAAGCATTGCGGATGGTGATGGTGTTGAGTGGCTGGAGGTCGTGGATGAGGTGGAGGCTCTTGCTGTCTTTCTTGAGGACGCAGAACCAGTGGAAACAGTAAGATGCAATGGAAGGTTCATATATGCCTGATGCAATGTAGTCTTTGATGATTTGGAGGGCACCGTCGTAGATAGCTGGCAGAATGGGGATATTGTGGAGTACCCAGGGGGTGTGAGGCATGGTTGGAATCTTGACCAGTGGGAAATACTGCTCATCAAACCTGCCACGTTCCATTAGGACCCAAGCGAATGCATCTTTATGGACTCGTATGAGCCATCAGACAAGTTTGAGTTCTTCTGGCCATAGCCAATTCATGGGATTGAGATCTAAACCATCAGCACACTCTTGGGTAAAACAGGAACTGGGTATGAAATTGGGAGGATGAATGGGGAGCTTGGGCATGCTGGCTAAAGGTTCATCAGGAAGAACGCAGTGTACACGGAACTCCTCCATCAGAGGGGCCAGCACAGCATGAACCTTCTTAGTGACGGGCTTGTAAGCCAATGAATGGGTATCAGTATCATATATAAGAGTGTCCGTGAGTATAAGAGTGTCCGTGAGAGCGGCACAAGCAGCAGGAGTCAAAGCAGAACAGGTAGAAGACAGATATGCATATGAGGCTGACGGCATGGAAATGCCGATGGCGAAAGTTGAAACAGCTGGAGAGATGGAACGAGACAGCAACAGGGATGGGCAAAAATGAGGTGGAATGAAAACAGCAGTATCTCCCCTACCAAACAGCAGATCATCAGTGCCTAAAAACCCATCTCCACCATGCTTTGATGGTTGGTGCAAGCGGCACCACAATGGCAGTGGGGACAGCCTTCCGACCATGGGCAGGTAGGCAGCATATACTCCTTCCTGGTGTTTGGGTTGCAGAGCTCAAGCTCTTGTGAGCCATCAGGTGAGTCCTGTGTACACACGCTCATGATGCAAAAGAATGGTCAGCCTAGGAGGATGTCAAAATTAGCTCATTCCACCACTTGTACTTGCATGTGTAGTGGTCCCAAGCCAAAGTCGAGGGGGAGGTTCTTGATTACACTGAGCGTGCTGTCAGTGTTGGTGTTCACTGACAACATTGTCATCTGATGGTTGGAACAGATGGGCATGCCGAGGCCTTCCCATACCTGTTTCGGCATGGTGATAATCTTGGAACTGGAATCTAGAACACATGTGAGGGATCAGTTAGTGGACCCGACATGGGCCTCAACACAGTGAAGAGTGAGATTATGATGGGCCACAATAAGACCCTCTTCGTTCTGGATGATGCGGTCACCATACTCGCACTTGATGAGCTCAGCATCCTGGCCTGCAAGTTCATTGACTTGCACAATGTTTGATGGGACTGATGAGGTGGTAGGTATCCATTTGGTGGCCATCAGGTCACAGAAGTGCTTGCAGACATTGGGGCTAACTGCAATGAGATCTTTGATGGGGATGGAAACAGGCATTTCAAGAATGTTGTCGAGAACTCGCTTTGGTGCAGCCTTGTCTTCAAGCAGAAAACTATAGTGATATTGTGGTGGTGGTGGCACTGAAAACGGTGGGTTAGCATGAATGGGACAGGATGAGGATGAAACAGGTTGTATCGGCGGCATGGAAGGGCCAGTGGTAGCTGGTGGGGTTGCATGGCATGCAGAACAGGATGATTCTGTGGCTGTTGCTTGGCAAATCTCTGGGGATTTGATCTCTTCCAATACCACTGCTGCACAGGGGTCACGTTTTGGCATTGACAGAACAGCTATGCTGTTGAAACGGACACACTTGCCTTTGCCATTGGTGGGACCAGCAGTGTTCTTGTTGGCCTGAAAGGTGGCCCACGCCTGTGCAAGAAATGGCTGGAAGGCGGGGTCAGCTACATCACAGGATGAAGAAAGGTTTGCCATTGCCTGAAACGTGGACAGGTCAATATTGAGGACAGTGTCAGAGTCAGGCCAAGTGATGGTGAGTATGCCCACTGTGACATGCAGTGGCGGGTCCCTGTTGTTGTTAGCTGATGATGATGAAGGAGGAGAGAAGGTGCTGCCAGCCACAGCTCATTCCACTTCTTCCTGCTTGACACATGCCTTGATGCTGTTGCAACCCAGGATGTGCAGAATGGCCATGCTGTTGGGGAAGCACAAGCGGCCATCCTGTCCACAGATGATTCACCTGGTGTTCATGAAGGCCCGGCAATCTTCACAATCACCCATAAAGTGGCCAAATTGGTCACACCATGCGCATGTGTGGCTGTTGCCGTATCCACCTTGTCCAGTGTACTGGTATTCTTGTTTGACAGTGGGTGCCAGTGGAATGGATGGTGGTGGCACCATAGGAGTTGGCGGCATGGGAGCATGGCTAGCAGGAGCATTAATGGGCACCAAAGCGGGAATGAATGATGGCTGCAAGACGGAAGCCATTCCGGGTGCTCTAAAGGCGGCCCCAGTGAGCAGGAAGGTAGCTGCTGTGACCACATCCTTCATGTCATATTGCTTGTCGGGATGGACATCTGACTTGACAATGGCCAGGCAGGTGCGGAGGTGTTGTTCTATGTCCCCCAGAAAGCCATACATGAAGGCCATGTCCTGGTCCCATTGTGACAACTTGTTCTTGTCTACTAGATAGTTAGCCACAGTGATAAAGGCCTGATGATATTCTCTGACATCTTCTTGATTGTGCATCGGCTTGGCATGGTATTCCTGTAACAAGTATTCAAGGTCAGCAACACAGTACTGGTTGGCACTGTCACTTCCAGGATAGAGTGCTTTGACGGCAGCAATGAATGCCGGCCAGTCAGCATTTGCAGCTTCGGGAAGGGAATGCCATAGCTCCCCATGAGTCACGCCAGCATACCAAATGGCAGCACAGATTTTGCCTGTGGGGTCAATCTGAGCTGCATCTCCCAACTCATCAACATCTTCAAAAAATAAGGTAAGTTCGGTGGCAGTTCTGTTGAACTTGGGGGTGTGCTGGGTGCCCCGAAGTGGCATTTGGATGGCGGCCATTGGTCTTGGCGGTGGCAGGAAGTTATGTCTTGGTAATAGGATGTAGCAGGCTGGTGGTGAGAAGAATGAGGATGAGCTGGATGATAAGTTGGACGGTGACAGAAAGGGTGTTTTGGAGCATGATGAGGCTGTAGAGTCGGATGGGGTGTTGAAAAGGAAAGCTAATGATGGTTCCGATGGGTCCTCCTGTAATGAAGGCTGCTCGGAAGTTTCTGATCCCAGAGTTTCTGACTCAAAATTTTCTAGTGGTGTCAGCAGAGGGGACAGAGGTGAAGGCAATGAGATAGATGACTGGGTTCTAGAACTCTCTTCCAATGGGTTTACCACACTTTCCTGCAGGGGCTCAAGGTTACTGGTGTGTGGTGTTTCACAGGGTGATGGAAGAGGTGTCAGCGGCAACAGAGGTGTATAACCAGGAGACAAGCTGGTTGGTTTGGAAAATGGTGGCAGCAAGAAATGGAATGCTCCTGGAATGGCAATGCGGGCCGATACTGTAACTTCAGGAATAGGATCCGCTATATGTCCTAATGTGGAAGAAATGTTAGCGTTTGAAGCCCAGGGATGGTGCAGGACCCTAGGTCGCATCTTGGCCAATGAATGTGTGATGGAAGGGCTGGCATTTGTTGTCCTTCAAGGAATGGAGCCTGGTTGCTGGATGACGGAATGTATGATAGGTGACTGATTGCTGTTGGAACTGACCAATTGGAAGAAGTCAGAGTCAGCTGAGATGTCGAGATTACGGAATTCTTCAAGGGCATCTTCAAGGTCTTGGTGGGCAGGGGTCTGCCTAAGCATCCTCCTCCTTGACACTGCTGAATCCCTTGTGGTGGGCTCCAGTTGAATAACGATAAACCTGTCTGAAGCAACAGGTGAGGTCAGTAGAAATGAGGGAGGCGTGATATGCTCTTCCCAAGGGACTCAGAGTACAAAGGTGAGGTTCTAGGCTTTTTAGGACTTAAAACCTACTGATTCCGAGCTGGAACTGGGTATTCTAACAGCTCAAAGATGCATTGGAGCAGTATACAACCTTCCTGACAGGTTTGAGAGGTACAGTGGTGATGGACAGCGGTAAACAGCAGCAGAAATGGCAGTGGAATGGTAGAAACAGCGGCAGCAGTGGTTGTAGACATTGTCAAGCATCGGTGAGATCATACAAAATAGCAGGAGAGGTAAAAAGATGGATTCTTACATACATAGGTACACTAGTTTATAGTCCTGGGCATCCCTGAGACTGTGAGGTGCACAAGAAAGAAAGAAAAGAGATTCTAAGTAGATTCCATCGGACAGATACATGACAGTGACACTATTCTACAGAGTCTGTGATAGAAATGTGAGATGGAAGCACTTACTGACGGGAACAGGACATCTTGCAGGCTCAGGATGGTCTTCTTTGGCCATGGGATGATGGTTCTGTTGGGTTCTACTGAGCAGTAAGAGGTGGGATGAGACAGGATGCATGCAGCAGATGGTGGGATGTGTGCGGGATGTAATTATGAGGTGACACGGAGGATGACTGGCTGTCAGAAGCTAATGAAACAGAGGGTTTCAGTACTAGGGAGCCAGTGCTCCCTACAGTGGAGTTTCCCATCTTTCTTTGCTACAAAGAAAAAGGGGGAGGCTTGGGGGGAGGTTGACTGTCAAATCTTTCCAGCTTTAACATTTTCTAGAGTGAATTCTTCACAGGCATTTCATTCCTTAGGGTTGAGTGGATAGATTTTGGCAATTTTTGGGGTGAAGTTGTCATTTAGGTTAATATGGAAGTCCCATTCTCCTTGAGAAGGGGGTAATTCGCCAGGGGGGGGTTCTGCAAAGACATCTGTAAATTCCTTGTATGCATCATGGAGGGATACTTTCTCCTTTGCAGCCATCATGGCAAGGGAGGTGGAGAGGGTCATTTTGTTCAAGTATTGGTTGAGATGGGAGGGTGGTGGGGGTGACACTGGTTCATCTGGGACAAGGCATTGTTCTGTCCTCCAGTTAATTGTTGGGTTGATTTGTTTCAGCCATGGTAGGCCTAGGATGGCTTTCTCTTTTCCTAGGTTGGTCATGAAAAAGGTCTGGGTGTGGTGAGTGGATTCAGGCAGAGATACTTTGAGGGTGGTTACAAAACATATGGTTCCATCTGAGTTTTTGGTTCCATCAATGTTGTGAGCGATGATTGGCTGGGGGAGGTGAGAGAGAGGGAGGCGATTTCAGCAGACTTGCTCCCAGGATATGAAACATCCTGTTGCTCCACTGTCAATAAGGGCATGGAGATCAACTTTAGCTTTGCTCCCACATTGCAAACGAATAGGTAGATGCATAGATGATTTGTTTATATCAGTAGTGTACATGGGAGCAACATACTGGGAAGAAATCATTGATTTCTTTTCTTCCCAAGCTAAAAACCCGAGGTGGAGGCAGTAGGCATTTCCTCTTCTTCTTTGTAGTCATTGTCATGGCAGATACGAAGGTTTCTCAGGATGAGGTTGTGAGACACCCCCTTTGCTCTAAGGGAGTTGATGTAGGTGAAAATGGAATTGTCTTGGTTTCTAACTGGATTGGTGGGTGGGGCAGGGGTTTTTTCTGTGGTCCTGACTTGCACAGGTCAACTGGGGTTTCTGGGAGGTCTGGAGGGGACAGCTCTGGCACGATGGTTGGATGATCTACAGCCCTTTTGCTTACACTGGAAGCAACATCCCTCTCAGATCAGATGGGCTTTATCAGTAGGGGTTAACTGGACATAGTTGATGTCCATTGCCATGGGGTCTCTTTCTTTCTGGGGGTGAGGGGCAGAGGAGGAGGAAGAGTGGTGAAGCCCTTGAGCCATCACTAGTTGGGAGTGGAATGGCTTGGCTTTCTCAATTTGTTCCCTCAAGGTATTAGGGACCTTCTCCATCCCATAGATAAGAAGGTTGAGGTGTCAGTTAATGCCTTTTGAAAAGAGGCGACAGAGTTCTGTTTCATCAGTGATCTTGGCTTTGGAAGCCAGGTTAACAAAATTGGTGATATACTGTTGGAAGCCATCATTGCTTCTGATTCTTTTCAGATCCTTTTGTTCAAGTTGTTCCAACTGCTCCCTAGCGGTAGTAATGATGTCAAAAGGGAAGAAAGTGGAGGTAAAATCAGCAACAAGCATGTCAAAAGTCTTTTTGATGGGGGGAATGGTGGTATTGGACATCTTGTCCAACCATGACTCAGAAAATTGAATTCCTCATCCTTTGCTCATGTGGTTCAAGGTGGTGAGGACCTTGGTGCTGTTGTCAGGGTAGAGGGCAGCATTAATGGAGAAGTAGGCTTTCATAGCCTTGATCCAGCAAGTGGCTTTCTTGGGGGATCCTGAAAAGTCATCTGGGAGACCAGCTTTAAATTCCAAGGGCATATCGGCAGGCTGGGGAGTGTCAATGTGGATGGGTGGTGGTGAAGGGGAGGGACTGGCTGGGCTACTTCCTTCACTAGACTGGGATGGTGGTGGGGGCTGGCTGGTAAGCTGAAGCACACAGGCAAGGTGTTCCATGTTCAAGAATGACTCTGCTGGGGCTGGTACCACATGCAGTTGTTGTATTGGTTTGTAGGTAACTCCTCTATCAACAGGTGGGAGGTTTGGGCAGTATCTGGGATCGGCAGGGGGAGCATCTGTTCTGGAAGATCCTGCTATCCAACAAGGAGGCCATCATTTGGGTGATGGGAAGTCTTGACTTCTCTGGGATGTAATGGTGGGATGGGGGTGGTTACTTCCTAGACAGGAAAGTGATGGGGAGAGCTCAATCTTTTGTTATGCAAGGTATGATGTAATGTGAGTGATGAAGCAAAGCAGTATGAAGTCTCCACATTCACAAGTTGCTCACTAATGTAGAGCTAATGACATTTGCCTCGGAAAGGATACTAAGAGAAATTGTGGGCCAATCACTCAAAGAATGCTAGACACTACGTATGATTGCACAGATTTAGCTGGGAGTTCCCTAGCTAAACCGATAGTCCTTATATACATCCTGTGTACTTTAGGGCTAGTGTGGGATCAAGACAAACAAGGAAGGTGCTGCAGAGAAGCATTGGAAAGAATAATAACTGTTGGAGCAGTGTCTGCAGCATCAGAAGATTCAGGAAGGGAGAGATAGTAACTAAGGGATAACACAGCCTAGGTGCTGTGCAATGAGAAGAAAAAGCAAGAGTGAGATACATACGATATGGATGAGCGCAAACCAGAGGGCTTTGAGGATGGTGAGGGTGAGTCCAAGGATGGATAGATGTACATATAAGCAAAGAGGGAACCAAGGAAAGAAGAATAGGCAGAGAAAATGTAACAGTTCCCTCAGTGCTCTCCCTTGTTTGGTCATGGACCTGAAGCAGCGGGAGAGTTCCCACTCCAGATCTTTGACAGTCCACCATTGGTTGTCCACTAACTTTGTCTTGATGTGGTACCTGGCCCATTTGCTGGCACTATTCTTGTCTCCTTCTTTTCCTGAGCTGATTTGAGACAGGACAGCTAGGGTTACTTCCTTCTTTGAGGTGAAGGTCTCCTGATTCATCTGCAGGTGAACCTACATTTTTACCCACTACTCATCAAAGCATGAGTAGTCTCCATTAAAGGACCCTGGATCTAGGATTGGGTCCACCTTTTTCATAACTTTGACCTTGGCACAAGGTCCTTTTGCTGTGAGTTTGGCTGCCATTGGCTTTGCTTTGGCAAGTGCTGCTCTGGCTTCAGCCACAGCTACCTAAGTTTGGAGACCTGCTAGCAGGTTTTGGAGATCAAGGATTTGTTGTCCAAAATCCATTCTTTTGGGAAAGGGGGGAATAAAGTCTATTGATCCAGAAATGATGATAAAATCGTTTTAGTAGTGCTAACTACTTCCTACTAAGAATCTTTGGCCTTGGGTCATATGGTTTTCACTTGTCTTTAAGCAAGGGTATGTAAAAATATTGGACTAGTTCCCTATTGGGTCATAAGTCAAACCTTGCCTGTTTCTTTATCACAAGGGGGGTGTATTCATATTGATGCTCCACAGGGAAGAAGACCTGGGCATTGGGGAGAGGAAGGGGTTCAAGAAGAGCAAGGTCTATCTCCTCTTTCTTAACTTTGACCATTACTTGGTTGTTGGGGTTGAATTTGTACTCTGGTTCATCTACTGGTTTGACCTTTACTTGTATTTGGATTTGACTGGCTTTGTTACATTTTCTCCATCTGTTCTTCTTTCCCTTTTTCCATCTTCAATTGTATGTACATCTGTTGCTTCTAGGACTCATCCTCTTCACTCTCAAAGCCTTGTGGTTTACTCTCATTCACATTGTATGTTGATCTCTCTCTTTCTTTGTCCTTTTTGCATGGCACATCAGCTGTGCTATTTTTTAGTTACTGCTCCCTTCTCTTCTGGAACCTTCTGATGCTGCAGACACTGCCCCAATGGTTCTTACTATTTCCAATGCTTCTCCACAGCATCTTCCCTTTTCTGTCAGTTTTCCTACTGACCCTAAAGTACATTGGATGTATATAAAGGCCATAGATTAGCTTGGGGAATCCCTAGCTAAATCTACACAATCATACATAGTATTCTAGCATTCTTTGTGTGATTGGCCCACAATCCCACTTAGTATTCCTCTTGAGGCAAACAACATTAGCTCTACATTAGTGAGCAACTTGTGAATGTAAAGACTTTATATTGCTTTGCTCAACTGCTTGTACTATGTTGTACCTTGCATAACAGGCTTTCCAGTTAAGAGTTTGGGCAGAGTGGGCTACTCCAAGCATCCTTTGTAGCTAATCAGGAGGGCTAGTCTCACTTGACTGATGTGCAGATCATGAAGTGCAACCTACTACCAGCGTATAGTGTGGCTCAGGTTACTCTCACAAAGGCTTATAACGAGTCAAGTAGGAGGGGAATGCCACAAGGACTTAACTGAGGTCCTTGGGTCGTCATATTCAAGTATATATACCATACAGCATGTTTGTAGCTATTGACTACTTGGTCTGTGCGTATCTACATAGGTATGTCATAACGTGAGAGAGTATGATATCATAATGACGTCTCGTGGGAGACTGCGCCTGCATGAGGCAGTCTAGAGCACCTCGAGGTGCAGCGTTAGTGCCATGAGGCACGGCGATCAAAGATAAGCGCCATGAGGCGCAGTGATTAAATACACGAGGCAGATAAGGGTCTAGCCCCTACCACATGCGTGCCTGACATCTGGACAGCTCGGATCCCTCCAAAGCTGGTCGTCACGTGAACTGGTCATGTGCTAAGTCTCACGGTCACGTGCTTGTAAAGAAAATAAAGACAAGTCTGCAGTGTGATCCTGGTAGCTTAGGGCAGTTCGTAACAGATCAGGCCAATAGCCTTTCTAACTCTGCTTGTATATCAACAACTGGTGGGCACAAGATCACTCTTGCACCAGCTGTGATCAGTACTAAGTAGACTAGAACAAATGAGCCTTATGAGGACTCACCTTTCAGCAATAGAAGTGAAGGGGTGTGCCATAGTGTTTAAACACTTTAAACCCTCTCAAGGATATGGACTTCTCCACAAATAGGTTGCTAAGAGACTATCCTCCCATATAGGGAGTGGCTACTTAAAAGAAAAGGGGTGCCCAAGAAAGATAAAGGTCCCATATAAGCCTCAGGTCCAGCTATGTTTTAGCAGATAGGCTCTGCCAGGCACAATAAAGAGTAGGGTGAGTGAGAATAGTTAAGTCCTAATGAAGTGCAACCTATGACCAGCATATAGGGTGGCTCAGGCTACTCTCACACTAGGCTTATAGGAGTCAAGGAAGTGGACTTAGGAAATGCCACAAGGACTTTACTGGAGTCCTTGGGTCATATATTCATTTTATATACAGTGGGTCAAAAAACTGTCCCAATGTTTGCATGTTTTGCACTAAATGCAATGGTTCTCAATGGTCTCTAATTATCACCACTAACTGTGAGTGTATGAAATGGAGTGTCTATTCCTGGCCTTCTATTGGTTCTTTGATCTAAGGATTTGGTAATTATTTGGTAATATGGCAGCCATATTAAAATGACAACTCATTGGGACAGTTTTTTCACTTTATACAAGAAATGGTATTTAGTACTTGATATGACCTTCCTTTGCCTTGATGACTGCTTGAATCCTTCTAGGCATGCTTTCTATCTATTTCTGACACTCCTCCACAGATATATTCCCCCACTCTATCACAATCCTATCCCACAATTCATAAACTCCTATAGGTGCCCTTTCATAACCAGAAAGGCATTTTTTGAGATGACCCCAAGTATGTTCAATAGGATTAAGGTCTGGGGATTGAGCAGGCCAATTCAAAAGCTTGATATCTTGCTTCTCAAATCAAGTTTGGGCTTTTTTTGGAGGTATGCTTGGAATCATTATTCTGTTAAAAAATGACTTCATCTGCAGGAATTCCAGAAATTTCCATGCTCTGCAACAAGTCCTCCTTCAAAATGCCACATACTGTTCAGAATCCATCCTCCCCTCAACTTCATTCAAAACCCCCATATCATTTCACCCAATACAATCCCATATCATGAGTAATCCTCCCTCAAACTTGACTGTACCTTTGATCTCTCTGAAAGAAAGTGTCTCTCCTTTCTTTTTCTACACATATTTTTTCCCATCTGATCCAATCCTATTGATTTTGGTCCCATATGACCAAATAATCCTCTTCTAGTCTTCCACAGTCCAGTGCTGGTACTTGAGATTTTCTATGAGCAATAGAAAGAAGAAGGTTTTTCTTCTTCACTACAGCCTTTAGAGAGGCTTCTTTCAAGGTATTCCTGATGGTTTGTGGGCATACAGGAGTGCTGATGATGGTGTTAATGAAATGAGTGGCCTAAACTGCATTTCTAGCCTTTCCAGTAAGAATATGCTGAACAATAGCACATTTGTTGGTAGAAGAAAGTTTAGCAGGACAACTACCATGATGATTTTCTTTCTCTGGTTGGATTTCCTGAAGGACCCTAGCTACAGTATACTTTCCTATGCCAGTTTTGGATGCAATTTGTCTGCAGGAAAGATCAAAAGAAGCAAGAGAAATGATATTATCTCTCTAAGCAGTAGAAAGGTGTTTTATAGGAAAAATGAGAGAATTCATTTCTGATTGCCAGGTTTATATGTGCTGCAGAATGATTAATTACATTATGTTGACATTCCATACCCATTACATAAGGTATGTGAGCATCTTACAGCATTCCAGGGGCTATGATACATAATAAAAACCTAAAGTCAAAAAACTGTTCCAATAAGTTGTCATTTTAATATGGCTGCCATATTACCAAACCATTACCAAATTCTTTGACCTAATAACCAATAACAAGCCAGTAATAAGGACTTCATTTCATAAACTCACAGTTAGTGGTGATAATCAGAGACTATTGAGAAACATTGCATTTAGTGCAAAACATGCAAACATTGGGACAGTTTTTTGACCCACTGTATACCATAGGGCATGTTTGTACATATTGACTATGTGGTCCATGCATACCTGCACATTTCATACTATCTATGATGTCTCATGGGAGACTGTGCCTAACATGAGGTGGTCTAGAGTACCATGAGATGTGGTGATCAAAGATAAGTGCCATGAGGCACAGTAATTAAATACATGAGGCAGATAAGGGTCTAGCCTCTACCATGTGTGTGCCTGACACTGGACAGCTCGGATCCCTCTGTAGCTGGTCATCACATGAACTAGTCATGTGCTAAGTCTCATGGTCACATGCTCATAAAGAAAAATATGTCTAAGTTCATTGATGTGATACTATGCCTAAGCCAATGGGCCATAGGGCAAATCATAACAGTGACTGCTTCCATCACCATTTCTGCCCAGAGAAGTAGAGAATCCCTGTTACCTGAATGGTGGCCTCCTTGCCATATAGCTGGATCTTCCAGATTAGCAGCACCTCCTGCTGACCCTTGATATCACCCCAACCCCCCACCTGTTGAAAGGGGAGTAACCTATGAACTAGTGCAGCAACTGTGTGTGATACCAGCCCCAGTGGAATCAATCTTAACCACAAAATGCTTAGCTTGTGTGCTTTAGCTTACTAACCAGCTCCCACCACCATCCCAATCCAGTGAAGGCAGCAGCTCTACCAGCCCTTCCCCTTTGCCCCCACCTATTTACATTGACACCTCCCAGCCTGCTGATATGCCCTCAAAATATAAAGCTGGTCTTCCAGATATTTTTTCAGGATCTCCTGAAGAAGCCACTTGCTGGATCAAGGCTATGAAGGCCTACTTTACCATCAATGCTGCCCTCTACCCTAATGACAGCACCAAGGTCCTTACCACCTTAAATCATATGAGTAAAGGACAAGGAATTCAATTCTCTGAGTCTTGGTTGGACAAGATGTCTGACACCTCCCTCCCCTCCACTGAAAAAATATTCAACAAGCTCATTGACAACTTCACTTCCACCTTCTTCCCCTTTGACATTGTCACCTCTGCCCAGGATAAGTTGGAACATCTTGAGCAAAAGAGGATCAGAAGCAATGATGGCTTCCAACAGTACATCACTGACTTTGTAAAATTGGTCTCCAAAGCCAAGGTCACTGATGAAACTGAGCTCTGCTGCCTCTTTTTGAAAGAGGTCAGAACTGCTGAAACCACCCCTGCCATACCCACCAATCTGGTCAGAAACCCAAATCATTCCATCCATGCATATGTCATCTCCCTCAGAGCCAAAGGAGTACCACACAATCTCATTCTGAGGAACCTCTGCATCTGCCACAATGACAATTACAAAGAAGAGGAGAAGATGACACCCTTCACTTTAGGTTTTTAGGTCAGGAAGAAAAAAAGTTGATGTTTTCTTCCCAGTATATTGCCCCCATGTACACTACCAATGTAAAAGAACCATCCATGCATTTACCAATTCTTTTGCAATGTGGGAGCAAAACCAAGGTTGACCTACACACCCTCATCAATAGTGGAGCCACTGGATGTTTCTTGTCTTGGGAACAAGTTCACTGCAATTGTTTCCCTCTCTCTCACCTGTCTAAACCAATCATTGCACACAATGTTAATGGAACTAAGAACTCTGATGGAACCATATACTTTGTGACCACCCTTAAGATATCCCTTCCCCACTCCTCATGCCACACCCAGACCTTCTTCATCACCAACCTAGGAAAAAAGAAAGCCATTCTAGGCCTGCCCTGGCTAAAACAAATCAATCCAAAGATTGACTGGAGGACCAAGCAATGTTTTGTCCCAGATGAACTGGTACCCCCTCCAAATGATAACCACCTGGACTTATATCTCAATAAGACCACTCTCTCCACCTCCCTTGCCATGTCTGCCATGCAGGAAGAAGTCTCTCTCCCATCTGCATATACTGAATTTGCTGATGTCTTCACTGAACTTCTCCCTGGTGAACTCCCCCCATCCCAAGGAGAATGGGACCTTTGTATCAACCTAGATGATACCTTTACTCCATAAATTGTTAACATATATCCTCTCAACCCTGAGAAACAGAAAGCTTGCAGGGAATTCACTCAGGGGAATGTAACAGTAGGAAAGATTTGTTGATCCACTTCCCCCCAAGCTTCTCCCTCTTTCTTTGTAGCAAAAAAAGATGGTAAACTTTGCCCATGCCAGGACTACTGATACCTCAACTTCCATACTGTCCAAAATGTCTACCCCCTTTCCTTCATTTCTGACCTCATTGACAGTTTCAAAAACACCTGATACTTCACCAAATTTGACATCTGATGGAGCTACAACAATGTCTATATCCACCCAGAGGATATTTGGAAGACAGCATGGGTTAACTTGGAAGGTTTATGGGAATCATTGGTTATGTTCTTTGGCTTCATCAATGCCCCCTCTCATTTCCAGGTGTTGATGAAACACATCTTCAGGGTATGATTGCCAAAGGATGGCTGAAAATTTATATGGATGATCTAGGCTATGGCACAGATGATCTCTCTCTCCACCAGGAATGTACTTGATGGATCTTACAGTGTCTGTATGAGGAGAAGATGTACCTCAAACTCTCCAAATGCTTTTTTGACCAGGATCATAAGGAATATCTTGGTATGGTTGTTCACCACAATTCCATTCATCTGGATCCCATCAAA
The DNA here is from genome assembly GCA_038089215.1 of Tylopilus vinaceipallidus. NCBI lineage: Eukaryota > Fungi > Basidiomycota > Agaricomycetes > Boletales > Boletaceae > Tylopilus > Tylopilus vinaceipallidus. The sequence goes on from JBBPKK010000170.1 coordinate 36,195, forward strand.
CTGGATGCCATCTCTACCTAGAAACCCCCCTCCAATGTCAAAAATGTATGCTCTTTTCTAGGCTTTTGTAACTTCTACCATTGCTTTATATCCAACTTCTCTGCCATTGTCCAACCCCTCATCAACCTTACCAAGTTTTCTTCCACTTGGAAATGGGCTGATGACCAGAAAGCTGTGTTTCAATCCCTCCAGTCTGCATTCACCTTCCAACTGGTCCCCTCCATACCAGGTTTAATAAGCCTTTTTCCATCATGACAAATGCCTCCCTTGTTGCCTTGGAAGGCATCCTGCTCCCAGCCAATGACAATGAGGACCTCCATCCCTGTGCCTACCTCTCCCAGACTTTTTTTCAGGCAGAACAGAATTATGACATTTATGATAGGGAACTCCTAGCTGTCATCCATGCCTTAACCATATGGAAGCACTACCTCCAGGGCACAGGACACCCTGTCACTGTCATTACTGATCACAAAAACCTCTCCTACTTCTGCCAACTCCAGCCCTTATCTTGTTGCCAAGCTAAATGGCTTCTCTTCTTGCAGGACTTCAATTTACAATTTAAACATGTCCCAGCATCCCAGGTCACCCCTGCTGACACCCTGTCCTGATTTTCCTACCCCCCCACTGTCACTAACAATGAGGATGTTACACTCCTTCCTGATCACTTGTTTGTGTAGGCACTTGATGCCTCCATTGCCTCCAAACTTGCCTCCTCCACTCCCTCTACCCATTTGTACTCACTGCCTTGCAATGCTTTGACAGGCCAGAATTGCCCCTAGCCTGTTCTTTCTCCTCAAACTGGTCCTTCACAAATAACCAGCTGTATTACTAAGGATGACTCTACATCTCTGCACCTTTCTGTCACAATCTTGTCATCCATGTTTACTCTTCATCCAGTGCAGGGCATGGCCATGTATTTTGCACACAAGCCCTTGTTCAATGCAACTATTGGTGGCCTGGACTGGCCTCCTTTGTCTGCAAATTTGTCCTGGGATGTCCCACCTGCCAGGCTAACAAGGTCAGTACTTATCCAATGGTGCCTGCCCTCTCCCTGTTACATTTTCTTTGCCTGTTCTTCTTTCCTTCCCTTTCTCTCTGACTATATGTTCATCTTGCTTTCTTCAGTCTCATCCTCATCACCCTCAAGATCCTGTGGATCATCCTTGTTGATATTGTATGTCTTTCTCTTTTCCTCTTCATCCTTATCACTTGGTGCCTTGGCAATGCCCTTCCTTGACTACTGCCTCCATTCCTCATGGAACTTTCTGATGCTGCAGACACTGCCCCAATGGTTCTTTTGTTTACAATGCTTCTTTGCAGCATTCCTCTTTTATCCTTCTATGACTTGCCCTGAATGAACTCCTGTGTATATAAACTATCAGATTAGCTAGTAGAAGTCTTTAGCTAAATCTGCACAATAACATATAGTGTCTAGCATTCTTTGTGTGATTGGCCTGCAATCCCACTTAGTATTCCTTTTGAGGCAAAACATCATTAGCTCTATGTCAGTGAGCAACTTGTGAACATGGAGACTTTGTATTGCTTCACTTAACTGCTTGCATTATGTCATACCTTGCATAACACTCCCCACTCTTCTCCTCTGCAACCTGCCCTTTCTAGCAGATCTTCATTGACCTCACCATTGATCTGCCCCTGTCTAGCAGTTTCAACTCTATTTTGGTTGTGGTTGACCATGAACTCTCAAAGGGGGGTATTTTCATCCCTTGTACCAAATCAGTTGACACAGCCAGCATTGCATCACTCTTTTTCCACCATGTCTACCCCTGATTTGGACTTCATGACAGGGTAATCTCCAATAGAGGACTCCAATTTGCCTCAGCTTTTAGCCTATAACTAGCTAGACTTCTCCAATATGATGTTCCCCTCTCCTCCCCATATGTCAAGTCTTGGTTCTCTGAAAGTGAATCCAATGGAGGTCTGAAGCTTAAGGGGTGAAGGTCTGAGGTGAGGACAGAGGTGGATCGGAGATCTGATGGAGGTATGGAAATGGAGGAGTTAGGGTGTTGGCACAGGACTTATGTGTCATGCCACTGTACAATCCTATGTTCTAGTATTTAGAGAGAGAAGAGAGTTCAGACAAGAAGAGGGAAACTTAGTTGATATTCATACTAAAGACAAAGTACAGGAGTGGATATGACTTAAATATATTTGGAGTCAGGTATGGAGGTATGGAATAAAATGAAGAACATGTGCAATAGAATGAAGAAACCATATGGTATATTATGAATCACAAAAGACCATGTGAAACTGGAATAGAGAGAAGAAAGGTCCAGAGGAACCTAGTTACTAAGGATCCTATAGAATGGAGGAACAAAAGGGGAATCTTATCTAATACAGTCCAAGATGGGCTGCATGTTGGAGGTAACTCTGAGGCATGTGCAATGGATCTAGGATGGTGTATGTAAGATTGGAGGATGTTGGAGATGGTTCAAAGGAGAGGTAATAAGGTTGGAAGGAATGGATATGACATCATACCACTTCCAAACTGACAGACAAACCAAGCAACTCAATCAAGAACTTGAAATGTACCTTTGTATCTACTGCCAAGGTTCTCCCACATCCTGGTCTCAGTTCCTCTCTACCACTGAATTTGCTCATAATTCCTCCCTATACTCCTCCACCCACCAATCCCCCTTCTACCTCATGATGGGATATGAACTCTGCTCCTACCTCCCACTCAGAAAAACCTTTCTGCCTACTCTAGAACAGCATATGACTGCCCTAGAAGAAGCAAGAAAGCAAGTTCTTGCCATGCATGAGAAGGCATGTCTAATTATAAAAGACAGAGTCTGCTCCAAATTTGTCCCATGGAAACAAGGAGACAAGATCTGGTTGAAGGTCAGAAACCTCTGCTTCTCTGGAGCTCATCCCAAACTCTCTCCACACCATTATGGCCCCTTTCCCATTGAAAAGGTCATCTTCCCCCTCACCTATCACTTAAAACTTCCTCCCACATGAAAGATTCACTCCATTTTCCATGCCTCTCTTCTCTCTTTCTTCCAAACTACTTCTGAACATGGAACCCCATTTCTAGAACCACCCCTGGAGGATATAGATGGAGATGAAGATATGAAATTGAAGCTATCCTTGCTCATTGCAGATCTTGCTAAAGGAGACAGTTCCTGGTCAGATAGAAAGGGTATTCTTTGACAGAAGACATCTGGGAACACAAAGACAATCTGGAACATTCCCAAGAACTCCTTGACACATATAAATCCTCCCACCTCCATGAATTCTCCACTGATAACACACTCACCTGAATAACACCATGTCATCCATCTCTTCATTCCCTTCTGCCTCTCCTACCTCCCACACCTCTGTCCTTCAACATGACTCACCCCTCCTCCCTATTCCTGAAGATTTTCATTCACCTCAACTATTTACCTATAGACTGTCTTTGTATTATTTTAGCCACTGTTCTAGAAAAACCCTGCTCTCACTTTCACTCTTGAACAGTCCACAGTATTCCCTGGCACCACCCTTCTTTCCCCACTGGCCAATATCTATCATTCCATGGCCCTTAGTCACTTCCACCTTGCCAACTTCCCCTTGGAAGAACCCCACTTTCAAGTGTATGATTCACTTACCCAGAGAATGGTAGAGTCAAGCAACTTAGTATTGGACCTTCTTGCTGCTGAAGGACTGGGTATGCTGCTGGACTTCCTCCCCCCTAACCTTCTTTGCCCAGACATCCATCCCATCCTTGAGCTTCTCTCCTACCCCAACCTCCACTACTACCTTCATCCTCCTTGCCACCACAGGGACCCCATCCCTCATGGAACTTCCATTTCCCTTGTGGAAAGACTCTCTTCTCCCCCCCCTCTGCCCTCTGACATTCAAGAAGCCGAATGACAACAGTTCTTTCTGGACTGGCAATGCTTGTCTTCCTTTGCAAGCATATGCACCAACTGGAGGGGACAACCTCTCACCCAAACCATTCCATCTTCCCTGTATATCAATGATGAGGTTGTGCCTCTCCCTACTCACCCACCTTCATCTCCCCTTCCTGCTCCAGGGTGTCCTGATAGGTTATGCTTTGTTTGCAGAGCCCAGGATCACTGGAGGGTCTACTGCCCATAGTATTGATGCCCATACTGTCACATCCTATCCCCTGGTCACCCCCAAGCCTCCTGCCACATTCATCATTGTAACCACTGCAACCACTAATGACATATCACTGATAACTGTCCCTTTTGGGGCACCATATCCCCCCTTGAAGAAGCTGCACCCATTTCAAGAGAAGAGGAAGCTTGGAATGAGAGGTATGATGGAGACTATCTTGGACTGGTTCAAACAGGATGGGGAAAGACATGAGGAAGGAGATTGAAGGGCAGCTAGTGCTGCCAAAAATTGAGGTTAGGTGTTGAAAGTGGTACCTCTGCCTTAGTGAGTGAAACAACCCTTGAGCTCTGGTTTTTAGGCTATTCACTAGACCTCCTAGACCATGGGGGGACTGAGTTGGTATGCTAAGCTTGAGGGGAAAACTCCAGGAGAACCAGACTAGGTTCCCTGGCTTGCATTTAGGCTTTATATACTATTCTACATGTTTGTAGCTATTGTACTCTAATCTAGAGATTATACATGAGGAGGGCAAAGGGGACACTGCCTGACACAGCCTGGTAGTGAAATGGAAGCATCAGAATGGAGGGAAATGAGTAACAGGAGGAGAACATGAGGAGGTAGTTGAATATATAACAAATATGTGAAATATGTTTGGTGTAGCATGGTGCGGTAGAATGGAAAGCATAGCCTCTAGGGGCCTAGAGTTCATGTGGAAGAACATGCAGATAGTGCATGTAAAATGGAGAGATCCCATCTAGAGATCTGGGGTGGTAATCTATACAAAGGTGTATGGTGGACATTAGGATAAGAGTGTAGCAAAGTTGGTAGTGAAGTGTAGGATAAGTGACATTAGGTTAAGAGTGTACCAAAGTGTAGCAACTTTGGTAGTGAAAAAGCGTAGTAAAGTCTGACTGACATCTGACTGACACTAGTCAAAGTGTAGTCACTTTGGCAGTGAAAAACTATAATCCTATAATAGTGAGGGGGTAATTGTCATATCCCAAAATTCATCAAGTCCAACTCCAACATATCCGATATCAACTCTGGTACCAACCCTGGTTCAATCTCTATTACCTCTGTACTTATGACACTCAGACTTGTAGTTTAGTAATACCCTATGACCTTCTCTCTTACATCCTCATTTCATTACTCATCTCTTACATTCCATTCTTCACTTAAATACCTTCAAGACCAGTGCTCACTTAGGAGCACAGCTCCAAGGCAATGCCTAGTACATGTTTACCTCTGACCCTCTGGTATGTTCTGTCATCTGACATCCAGACTTAGTAATATGCTTTCCCTCCATATATAAACTCTGTAGAATATGCCATGTATTTCTTCAGTTTGAATATCAACAGAACTAGATGTTCTCCCCTCTTGCCTTTGGTTGTTGTTGCATGACTACCAACTCCAACCTCCAACCTCTCTGCAAATCCAGGACCAAGTCAAAGCAAGGGCACACCACATACAGTGAAGCCAAGTCCCATCCAACCCCCTCAACTCTGGACCTTCAGAGTTACCCTGAGTCCATTGCCCAAGTTCAATAGTAATGCTACATTTTCTTCACCTGTTCTTCTTTTCTTTGTTTTCTTTTCATCTTGTCACCCATCTATACCTTCTAGGGCTTATCCTCCTTGCCCTCAAAGCTCTGTGGGTTGCTGTCATTAATATTGTATGTCTATCTCTTTTACTTTTTGTCCTTGTCACTTGGCACCTTGGCTGTGCCATTCCATAGTTATTATCTCAGTTTCTCTTGGAACATTCTGATGCTGCAAACACTGCCCTAACAGGTTCTTTTGGTTACAATGTTCTTCTGCAGCATCCCCTTCTTGGCTTGTCCTGCCCAGCCCTAAACTAGTTCTTTGTATGTATATAGCCCTTAGATTAGCCAGAAGTCTCTCCAGCTAAATCTGTGCAATCCAATGTAGTGTCTAGCATTCTTTGAGTGATTGGCCTGCAATCCCTCTTAGTATCCTTTCCAAGGCAAATGTCATTAGCTCTACATTAGTGAGCAACTTGTGAATGTGAAGACTTCATATTGCTTTGCCTTACAGCTTGCACTACACATAACAATAAGTGGCTCCACATTCTGCTTGCAAAGCCCTCTGCTGCCTGTCTTTGACATGACATTTGCAGCATATGTTATCTGGTAAGTTTCCACTTTTGATTGTTTTGATGTTACTTTCAATCTCATTGTCCTTTGTCATCACTTTTTTTTTTTTTCCTTTCTCCTTGTCCATAGTCATATTTCTATGTCACTATACAAGTCTGTTTGACTATAATGGCACATCATTGTTACTGTACAATCTTGGCTAAGAACCTCTGGCCACTATCACTGTTGTAGTGGTGCTGTGGTTGGCATGTCCACTACAGCTGCTGCTGTGGCATTGGCTGCCCCTGAACTGTGGTTATTGTGGTGCAGTGGCATATGTCACTATCAGTGGGGTATTACTATGGCTGCCCCATTCCCATTGTCATTGTTATAGTGCTGCAGTACTGGCAATGGGTATATTGTTGATGTTATTAGTGGTGGCAGCAGTCCAGCATCTGTCATATCCTGAAATCCACCAAGCCCAACTCCAATATATCTGGTACCAACTCTGGTACTAACCCCAGTTCAATCTCTTTCATCTCTGTACCTACGACACTCGGACCTTTACGATAAAATTACTAACACCCTATGACTCTTCTCAATATCTTACCCCTTATGCTCCTCTTACATGTTTCACCCACTCCGAGGGACTCCGAGGAGCCATCACATTCTATTTTAGTTTATACACCTCCAACATGTTTCACTCCGATGTGATACAGGTACACATCACTCTGATACTTGACATCCTGACATTTGACATTTGACATCCGGACTTACTAATACATCCCCCCCTGTATATAAACCCTGTAGAATACACCCTGTATTCCTCAGTTTGAATATTGATCTAACTTGACGTTATCACTCTCCCTCCTGGTTGTCGTTGCATGACTCCCACCTCCAGCCTCCGACCCTCCGTTCGTAAATCCAGGACCAAGTTGAAGCAAGGGCACACCACATAAGGTGAAGCCAAGTCCCATCTGACCACCAACTCCGGCATTCTGGAGTTGTATGCCTGCCGTTTGTCCCCAAGTTTAACAGCATCAGCAAAACATCCCTTTCACTACAGCTCACACAGTCATCCAGATGTTTGTAGCACTCTGTACAGAGATCCACAGAGAAGCATGAATCTGTGGGTCACTGTATAGTAACACATGCTCTATACAGTACTGCACAGTAGCACCAGACATATAGCAGTACAGACATACAGTATCACAGACACACAGTAGACAACCCACACAGGCTGACAGATGCTACAGATAATCACAGGGGTACAGAGATACAGTACACAGTCCCACAGACTAGTACAGACTGGTACAGAGGTACAGACCTACAGTATCACAGACACAAAGTAGGCAACCCACAGACTGACAGATGCTACAGATAGTCACAGGAGCACAGAGATACAGTACACATTAGTAAAACACTGAATTAGAATACAAGGCATAGCCTCTATGAGAAGAACATGCAGCTAGTGCATGTAGAATGGAGAGATCCCATCTAGAGATCTGGGGTGGTTACCTATACAAAGATGTATGGTGGACACTAGGACAAGAGTGTACAAAAGTTGGTAGTAAATTGTAGGATGAGTGACATTAGGTTAAGAGTGTAGCAAAGTTGGTAGTAAAGTGTAGGGCAAGGTGACATTAGGTTAAGAGT
>JBBPKK010000171.1:0-44004 GCA_038089215.1 Tylopilus vinaceipallidus
GAGTGGGAGAAGATTGGAATAGAGGAATGTCAAAGATTGATTCAGAGTATGCCCAGGAGGATTCAGGAGGTGATTGAGGCCAAAGGAGGATACACTTCATACTAATTTATGATACCCTTAATGTCAGTAACAAAACCATTGCAATGAGTATCCTTGATTAATTGGAGTATATCCCATGTGGCTGTGATTTAAATCACATGACATAGGGGAATGGTTTGTAGCCAAGAGTGACAACTATATTTGGTATCACCAAAGCTAAGCGAAATTCCCACATGTGATTGTGGTGTGCTTCACGCACCAAATTGAGGTTAGGCATTGCAACGGTTTTGTTGCTCACTGTACCTATGTACATAAGAATCCCTCTTTTACCTCTCCCACTATTTTGTACAACCTCACTGATGCTTGACAATGTCTACGACCACCACTGCTGCTGTTTCTACCATTCCACTGCTGTTTCCACCACCATTTACCACTGTCCATCACTGCCATACCTCCTGAACCTGTCAGGAAGGTTGTATATCACCCCAACGCATCTGTGAGCTGCCAGAACACCTGGTTCCAGCTTGGAATTAGTAAGTTTTGAGTCCTAAAAAGCACAGAGCCTCACCTTTGTAATCTGAATCTCTTGGGAAGAGTGTATCATGCCTCCCTCATTTCTACTGACCTCACCTGTTGCTTCAGACAGGTTTACTGTTTTTCACCAGGTACCCAGAATGGCGTATGTTGCATTCCAAAAATGCCACCAGCATTGCCACCTTTATTTTTGAGGATATCCTGTGTCAATGGGGCCCTGTGGCTGAGATTGTTACTGACAATGGTTCTGTGTTTGTACAGGCCATCGACCTACTTGCTGAGCGGTACCATGTCCACCACATATGGATCAGCCCATACAATTCACAGGCCAATTGAAACAACCCTTGAGCTCTTGTTCTTAGGCTATTCACTAAACCTCCTAGACCATGGGGGGACTGAGTTGGTGTGCTAAGCTCGAGGGGAAAAACCCCAGGAGAACCAGACTAGGTTCCCTGGCTTGCATTCAGGCTTTATATACTATTCTACATGTTTGTAACTATTGTAGTCTAATCTACAGATTATACATGAGGAGGGCAAAGGGGACACTGCCTGGCACAGCCTGGTAGTGGAATGGAAGCATCAGAATGAAGGGAAATGGGTAACAGGAGGAAAACATAAGGGGGTAGTTGAATATACAACAAAGATGTGAAATATGTTTAGTGCAGCATGGTGTGGCAGAATGGAAGGCATAGCCTCTAGGGGTCTAGAGTTCATGTGGAAGAACATGCATATCATGCATGTAGAATGGAGAGATCCCATCTAGAGATCTGGGGTGGTAATCTATACAAAGGTGTATGGTGGACATTAGGATAAGAGTGTACCATAGTTGGTAGTGAAGTGTAGGATAAGCGACATTAGGTTAAGAGTGTACCAAAGTTGGTAGTAAAGTGTAGGGCGAGGTGACATTAGGTTAAGAGTGTACCAAAATTGGTAGTGAAGTGTAGGGCGAGGTGGCATTAGGTTAAGAGTGTACCAAAGTTGGTAGTGAAGTGTAGGGCGAGGTGACATTAGGTTAAGAGTGTACCAAAGTTGGTAGTGAAGTGTAGGGCGAGGTGACATTAGGTTAAGAGTGTACCAAAGTTGGTAGTGAAGTGTAGGGTAGCGGTGACACTAGTCAAAGTGTAGCAACTTTGGTAGTGCAAAAGTGTAGTCAAGTCTGACTGACATCTGACTGACACTAATCAAAGTGTAGCCAAAGTGTAGTCAACTTTGGTAGTGAAAAAGTATCATCCTGTAACAATTCTGTATCATTGGGATAGCACCTGGTGGTAGCCAGGGCAGCCACCAAGGCTTTCTTGTAGGCTGCTGCCACCTCTGCCTTGGAATCCAGGGCTGGTGAGGTGTCGTTGTCATCATTGAAGAGGCAGGTGGCAAGGTTGTTATCACTGGTGGTGCCAGTGGTGTATGCCATGAGAGAGAGAGGGAGGAGATTATAGTGGTTGACAAAGAAGTTGCATTGGTCACATGTCACATTTGTGGATGCATGCCACTGCTTACATAATGACATGGTGGAGTCTGACTGGGGACAGTCAGTTTCTAAGTCCCCTATGGATGTAGGAAACCATTGTTTCCTGGTGCTGAAATACCACCAGGTCGCCTCTTGCTACATGCCCCAATGATGCTCAGTGTACCCACTAACTCTTCCACCTGTCCTTGACACCTTCCATACTTCCACAGAGTTCTTCCTCTGTTGGCCAATGTTCTTCCACTGCTGATGAAGACAGTCCTTGTTCCTGTCCACCCATCCATGTTCCTAGATCTGCCAGTGAGTCTCTCTCTTTGATTTTTATATACTTTCTGCATCTGCCTGCATTTGATGACCTGCTTTACTGTGCACAGTACTTTATCTTCTGCCATTGGAAGACTTTTTTCTTCTCAGTACATCCTATACCTTACATTGGAAGATGACAACCACTGTTGGAACTATCACATAGTAATTGGACACATTCTTATCCACTTATGGAGGTTTCATAACCACTAGTATTGCATTATAACATGCTCTGTACATATGAAAAATATGTATCTACCTTTTCTCTGTACATCTGCCACCAGCACAAGTCTGATACTTGCCCCTGACCATTTTCTCTCTCTTTCTTATCTTCCACCACACCACAAATTACTGCCATCTCTTCCAAACCCATTGGAAGACTGTAAACCATCCTAGCAACCCCAAAAGCTGTCAGAACACCCAGTACCAGCCCAGGCAGAGTTAGTTGTAAGACCTGAAGGCTTTAAACTTCCCCTCAAACCTTTGAATCCCTTGGGAAGAGCATATCACAGCATTCCCCCTTTCTACTGATTCTCCTGTCCATTCAGACAGGTTCTTTGTTTTACACCATCCTGTGTGGATGGATAATTATAGGGAATTTGTTCTGGAGTTACAAATGAACTTCAGACTGCATGACCTCATTGGAGATGCAGAGCACCAATTAGACCATCTGATGATGAAGGATGGGCAGCATGTCAACAAGTATGTTGTTGAGTTTAATAGGATTGCATTTCAAGTCTGGGGCTACAGAGAAGGTGCACTCTGGCACCACTTCTACAATGGCCTCCTGGACCACATCAAGGATGAGATCTCATGCATTGGCAAACCCCCCACTCTCTCTGAATTCTGCCAGCTTGCTCATGCTATTGATGCTCACTACTGGGAGCACAAATTGGAGGTTAGCTATTAGACAAAGCCTTCATCTAACCCTCCCAAAGTGTCTGACATGCCCTCCACCACATCTTCATCTTCCACTGGTACATCCAGTTCTTCTAAGGAATCAAAAGGGAAGTCCACCAGCACTTCCACCAACTCTGGAGCATCTGCCACTTCTAAGCCCAACTTGTCATCCAAGCTAGGTAAAGAGGGCAAGCTCACTTCAGCCAAGCACAAGTGGTGTTTCAACTTCAACCTATGCATGTTCTGTGGTCTCACAGGGCATGTGGCAAAAGACTGTCCAAAGTCCACTTCATGTGCCTCTAAGGCTTGCTCTAGCAAGACCAAAACTCCAGAAGCTAAACTAGGAGCCTCCTCCAAGGTGAAAAAATAGGCAGTGACCTCCATGACTCTGCATGGAATGGAGGTTGCATTGACCCTTCCTGTGCACTCAAGGAGCTCTGACTCAACACATCTGCTCTTTCAGATCCCAAGTCACTTATGCCCTCCATCTCTCTAGTCTCATATGGAATTCCCTCTTTTCCCATATTGATTGACTCTGGTTCCTCCAATTGTTTTATAGATTCAACATCTGTCAATAATAATGAACTTTTGACCTACTCTGTACCTCTGCTTTCACTCTGGTTGTTTGACAGTACTTTAAACACCACCATCACTCAAGCACTTGACCTCTCTATCTGCTTCCCCACTGGTGATATCACTCTGACAACATTTTATGTCACTCCACTAGATGGCTCCTGTTCTATTGTCCTAGGACACAACTGGCTCACCTGCCACAATCCATTGACTGATTGGGTTTTAAGCAGTATCTTGTTCTGGACATCTGAGCAGCCCATGCCAGAAAATCCAAGCTCATCTCCACAGCCTCCAGACACCACTCCTCTGGCTGACTCTGTCCCCACTGATTCACCATGTTTCTCTGAATGCAAGGCTCCTCACATTGCACTTATCAGCACCCCTGCGTTTGCACTTGCCTGTCATCTTGAAGACTCTGTGCAGTTTTCACTGTCACTCCACCCTCCAAAGAGTGAACTTCATTCTGCCACTGCCAACTCTGATCCAGTCGATCTCTCTGGAGTTCCTCCAGAGTACTGTGATTTTGCAGATGTCTTTAGCAAGAGCAAGGCATCCAAGCTTGCTCTGCACTGTGAATTCAATCTGAAGATTGACTTGAAAGAGGGCACATCTCTGCTAATAGGTACTACTTACTCCCTTTCAACCTCTGAGCTTGAGTCCCTCCAAGCATTCCTTGATGAATACCTCTCTATGGGCTTTATCCACCCCTCCTCTTCCACCCATGCAGCCCTGGTACTCTTTGTCTGCAAGAAAGACAGTTTACTCCACCTTTGCATAGACTTCCACAGATTCAATAAGATCATGAAGAAAGACTGCTATCTGCTCCCATGCATCTCCAATCTCCTAGATGCTCCAAGCCATGCCTGCATCTATATCAAGCTCAACCTCCAGCATGTGTACCATCTGGTCCACATTGTCAAGGGTGACAAGTGGAAGACATCATTCCAGATGCACTATAGATCATACAAATGGCTTGTCATGCCCTTTGGACTTACAAATGCCCCTGCAGCTTTCCAGCGGTTTGTTAATTCCATCTTCACAGATCTCCTTGATGTCTCTGTCATTGTCTATCTCAACAACATCCTCATTTTCTCCAAGAACTGCACAAAGCACAAAGAGCACATCCAAGAAGTTGTAATGCTTAATAACCCACTACCAGCATCTAGCATGGCTTAGGCTTTGGGTCGTACAAGAGGAATACTTGAAGGGAGTGTCGTCGATGGGTATGAGGCTCCTTGATAGTGGGGAGATTGCCACAAGAACTTGACTAAGTCCTTATTCGTACCCATAACTTAGGGTCCTCTCAGCAGCTTGGCCGTGAGTTCGTAACATTACACCCTTCCTACGGTTCAGTGTCCCAACGAACCAAGCCATAACAGGCCAAGGTGAATGCTTCTCCTTCGTTTGTTGATGGTAACACTTGTCTTATCAGTGGCCTTCCTTCTGGCTCCATCTTCATTCGTTGGTTTCCTTCTTTGCACCAGTCCTTTCGGTGACTAACTTTCCCTGCTCCCGTCATATCGGAGATTGGTCTATTGCTCCCATTGTATTGGAGACTCTTTCCTTGTCTATCAAAGACGTGCTACCCCTTCTTCAGGGTATATGCTAGTTTATCCTCATTCCGGAGGCTTTCTCATGTCGTAGTTTTAGCTCATTGCGGAGCCTTTATCGTATCGTAGTTTTAGCTCATTGCGGAGCCTTTTAAGGCGCACCCCCCAAAAAATTTTCCCGGTTCCCAGAGAGCGTCCGTTGGATCTGTCCGCTTATAGTTGCCTCTCTTCATACCCTCATTCCTGATCATGGGCATCCTGAGTACTTGCCTCATTCCTATTGATCATTTGTCTTCGTGCACAGTCTTATCATGCACGGGGTATTCGTCGGCTTCCAGCACATACCATCTTGTCGGTTTCCCTATACAGGTCACCTTCTCCTTTGATGGCTGTCCAGATCCTTTTAATGCCATTGGTCGCCCCTGGCTCCCTTCTGGCCTTGTGCACTGTCTTGTCGTGCGTTGCCCTATCATATCGGGACTTCCTGTAGCGCAACCCAAAACCAGTACTAGACGTGGCTCAGGCTACTCTGACTTTAGGCTTATAGGAGCTAAGATTATGGGGGAATGCCACAAGGACTTAACTGAGGTCCTTGGGCGGTATCATTCCAGTATATATACCATAGTGACATGTTTGTACATATTGACTACTGGTCCGTGCGTATCTACATAGGTGTGACATAACGTGAGAGAGAATGATGTCATAATGACGTCTCGTGGGAGACTGTGCCTGCATGAGGCGGTCTAGAGCACCATGAGGTGCAGCGTTAGTGCCATGAGGCACGGCAATCAAAGATAAGTGCCTCAAGGCGCGGTGATTAAATACACGAGGCAGATAAGGGTCTAGGTCCCTACCACGTGCGTGCCTGACATCCGGACAGCTCGGATCCCTCCAAGCCGGTCGTCACGTGAACTAGTCATGTGCTAAGTCTCACGGTCACGTGCTTGTAAAGCAAAATATGTCTAAGTCCGTTGTCATGATACTGGCAGCATAGGGCAAATCGTAACAATTATAGCTTCCATAACACTCTTTCTCTTAGATTACTACTCTCTTAGGCTTGAAATCCTTTCTGACTAATATAAAGATCTTCAAACAAAATGGGTGGGCATTCTACATTTAAAAGTTATTTTTTCATAGTTCCATCCCTACAGATTAATACTGTGTTAACAGTAAATTCAATACACATATATTCTGAAAGAGTCAAGAGAATCAAGTGATAAAGGCTCCTGATGGATATATAGAACACTATCCAGACTTTTATCAAGGCCATTGAACAGGGTTCTGATGGTTTCTAATCTCAGAAAAATCATCTGTTCAAATTATATATCTCTTCCCTCTTTTCTCTATTAGATTGATTCTTCATGTAAAACAAAGTCAAACACCATGCTATCACCTTTCCCAACCAATACAGATACCACTAAACAAGGTTTAAATCATTTGTAATCCAACAGTCTTTCATTTTTCAATTCTTGCTCTCCTGCCCCCCTTCATTCTTCATTTACAGAATATAACATAACCACTATGTTAGCATTTTTCCTGAGTAGATTCAATGCATATATATCAATTCCAAATGGTGGAGGAACCCAGAGAAATCATTCTGATCCAATACAAGTCCTTCTTCAAGTACCCTCTGGAAAGATTGATTTTTCCAGAGTGGTAAAGGCTACTAATGGACATATAAAACACTATCCTGACCATTATGAAGGCTTCTGAACAGGATGGTAATGTTTTCTAAGCTTGCAAAAATCGTTTGCAGAATCAGCATCTTCCTCTTCTCCTCCTTTTGCTTATATCATATCATATATTGCCCTGACCATCATACTAGCATTTTTCCTAGGCGTTTTAGAGTCGTCTGAATCGATTTGGAATGGTTACAAGTCCCAGAGAAATAATTCTGAGGCTGTACCAACATCTGACCATAAAACACCTTGTTTGATTTTTATCTCAAAATCCTGACCGCCAATTTTGATGATTAGGTGCTCATTATGATCCTGGAGGTCAGCCCTACATCCTAGTATGGTTTTCTAACCATTTAGAAACAACTCATTTTGAATTATAATTCTAATAAAGGCCTTAAGTAGCCTGAGCCACGCTATATGCTGGTAATAGGTTGCGCTTCACCACCATTGATTGTCAGCCAGTTTTGTCTCTATATGATAACAGGCCCATTTGCCCACACCATTTTTGTCTCCTTCCTTTCCCAAGCTGATCCAAAACAAGACTGCTAAGGTTACTTCCTTCTTTGAGGCGAAGGTCTCCTGATTCATTTGCAGGTATACCTGCATCTTAATCCACCACTCATTGAAATGGGAGTAGTCACCATTGAACAACCCTGGATCTGGGATCAGATTGACCTTTTTTGTAACTTTGACCTCTGTATGAGGTCCTCTTGCCATTGCCTCTGCTGTGTTGGCTTTGGCTGCTGCAGCAGCAGCCTGGGCTTTGGCAGCAGCAAGTTGATTTTGGAGTCCTGCCAGCAGGACTTGCATATCCAGAATCTGTTGCCCATAATCCATTCTTATTGGAGATAGGGGAATTGAATCTGAAGATTTGGAAATGATGTAAGATTGTTTTAGTAGTACTAACTACTTCCTACTAATAATCTTTGGCCTTGGGTCATATGGGGTGAAGTGCTTTTCTCTAAGCAACTTCCTTGGTGCCTGTTCTTTCAGGGCTTTCCTTGATGCTCCATATGGTTTAGCACATGGTACATAAAATGTTTGTACTAGGCCACTGTCTGGTCCTAGATCAAACCTTGCCTTCTTCTTTTGAGGTGGGGGTGAATTCTTGTATTGTTGCTCTGCAGGGAAGAATTCCTGGGCAACAGAGAGTGGGAGTGGTTTGAGAAGAGCAAGGTCTATCTCCTCTTCTTCAACTTGACCATTACTTGGTTGTTTGGGTCGAAATTATGTTCTGGTTCGTCTACCAGTTTGACCTTTACTCTTATTTGGATTTGACTGGCTTCCCAGTTGAGAGTTTGGGTAGGGTGGGAAACCCTGAGCATCCTTTTGTATGTAAGATCAGGAGGGCTGGTCTCTCTCTACCGATATTCCAATCAGGTCAATATTCTTCCTGACTTGGTTCATAAATCAACAACTGGTGGGCACAAGACCACTCTTGCACCAGCTGTGATTGGTAATATGTAGACTAGTAAAAATGTGCCTCATGTGGACACACCTTTTGGCAATAGAAAGAAAGGGGGTTTTTGCCATGGTGTTTAAACCTTTAAAACCTCTCAAGATTATGGACTACTCCATGAATATGTCACTAAGAGTCTATCCTCCCATATAGGGAGTGGCTACTTAAAAGAAAAAGGGGGTGCCCAAGAAGATAAAGGTCCCATATAAGCCTCAGGTCTAGCTATGTTTTAGTAGATATGCTCTACTGAAACAACCCTTGAGCTCTTGTTCTTAGGCTATTCACTAGACCTCCTAGACCATGGGGGGACTGAGTTGGTGTGCTAAGCTAGAGGGGAAAAACCCAGGAGAACCAAACTAGGTTCCCTGGCTTGCATTCAGGCTTTATATACTATTCTACATGTTTGTAACTATTGTAGTCTAATCTACAGATTGTACATGAGGAGGGCAAAGGGGACACTGCCTGGCACAGCCTGGTAGTAGAATGGAAGCATCAGAATGAAGGAAAATGAGTCACAGGAGGAGAACATGAGGGGGTAGTTGAATATACAACAAATATGTGAAATGTGTTTGGTGCAGCATGGTGTGGTAGAATGGAAGACATAGCCCCTAGGAGTCTAGAGTTCATGTGGAAGAACATGCATATCATGCATGTAGAATGGAGAGATCCCATCTAGAAATCTGGGGTGGTAACCTATACAAAGGTGTATGGTGGACATTAGAATAAAAGTGTACCATAGTTGGTAGTAAAGTGTAGGATAAGCGACATTAGGTTAAGAGTGTACCAAAGTTGGTAGTAAAGTGTAGGATAGCAGTGACACTAGTCAAAGTGTAGCAACTTTGGTAGTGAAAAAGTGTAGTCAAGTTTGACTGACATCTGACTGACACTAATCAAAGTGTAGCCAAAGTGTAGTCAACTTTGGTAGTGAAAAAGTATCATCCTGTAACATCTACCAGGCAATGGAGAGTAGGGTGAGAATAAGAAGTTAAGTTCTATGAAGCACAACCTATTACCAGCATATAGCTTGGCTCAGGCTACTCTCACATAGGCTTATAAAGAGCTAAGAGGTATGGGGAATGCCACAAGGACTTACTGTAACTGAGGTCCTTGGGTTGTTATATTCTTCCTATATATACAATAGGGACATGTTTGTACATATTGACTACTTGGTCCATGCATATCTACACATTGCATACTATCTATGACATAATGTGGGAGAAAAAAGTACATATGACATCTCATGAGAGACTGTGCCTACCATGAAGTGATCTAGAGCACCATGAGGTGTGGCATTAGTGCCATAAGGCACAGCAATCTAAGATAAGCACCATGAGGCATGGTAATTAAATACACAAGGCAGATAGGGTCTAGCCCCTACCACATGCATGCCTGACACTGGACAGCTCAGATTCCTCCATAGCCGGTTATCACATGAACTAGTCATGTGCTAAGTCTTATGGTCATGTGCTTATAAAATAATAGATCCATTGAGTGTGATACTAGATGTAGGGTTGAATCGTAACACCCTCTCTCCCTCTTAGATTACTCTCTTAGGCTTAAAAACCTTTCTAACCAATATAAACATCTTCAAACAGAATGGGGATGTATTCCACATACAAAAAGTTATATTTTTTGATCGTCTTACATTTCATCCCCTTCTGTTATATTCTGACATCTGCCAAGTCCAACTCCAACATATCCAGTACCAACTCTGGTACCAACCCCAGTTCAATCTCTTTCATCTCCATACGTACAACACTTGGACTTGTACAATTAGATTGCTAACACCTTATGACTGACTCTTCATTTGTCTTACCCCTTACACCCCTTTAACATGTTTTACCTGCTCTGAGGCACTCCTAGGAAATCTCATGCTGTTACATTTTCTCTGTCTATTCTTCTTTCCTTTCCTTCCCTTTTGACTGTATGTACACTTATCCATCCTAGGGCTCCTTCTCATCATCCTCAAAGCCCTATGGCTTGCCCTCATCCATATCCTACAGTGACTCCAAATACTGGCCCAATGTTTGATCCCAATCCAGTGTGTGAAGTATTCTGCAATCACATAAACAAATTACACTTTGCTTTGGTAGGATATATTGTAGTATGAACCCTTGGCTACACCATTGCTCTATACATCACATGATTCCATCCACATACTGTCAAGATATAGTCATTACAAAATGAACACCTCGTTGGGCTGATTTATGTACTTTTGATTTGAATGACATTATTAGTACTTGGTATAGCCTCCTTTTGCCTTGAGCACTGCCTGGACCCTCCTAGGCATGCTCTCAATCAATTTCTGACACTCTCCAACTGGTATCTTCTCCCACTCCACCTGAATTCTATTCCATAACTCCTCCATACCTTTGGCAGGAATTTCATACTCAGCAAGTCTTCTTTTGAGGTACCACCAGAGATGTTCAATGGGATTGAGGTCAGGAGACTGTGCAGGCCATACCATGGTCCTGAAATCTTGCTCTTCTAGCCACTCCCTGACCTTTTTGCAAGTATGCTTGGGGTCATCGTCCTGCTGAAAAATTGTGTCAGGAGAATTGAGACCATCATACTGTAGGGTTTCTAGCAGTTCATCCTTTAAAATTTGAAGGTAAAGATCTCCATCCATCCTACCATCTATCTTGGTGGCATAGCCAATTCCTTTCCAAGTCATACAGCCCCAAATCATCACAGAACCCCCACCATGCTTGACGGTACCCTCTACCAGCCTATGAGCAATAGAAAGAAGAGGTTTTTTCTTCTTCACTACAGCCTTTAAAGAGGTTTCTTTCAAGGTATTCCTGATGGTTTGTGGGAAGACAGGAGTGCTGATGATGGTGTTAATGAAATGAGTGGCCTGAACTGCATTTCTAGCCTTTCCAATAAGGATATGCTGAACAATAGCATGTTTGTTGGTAGAAGAAAGTTTAGCAGGACAACCACCATGATAGTTTTCTTTTTCTGGTTGGATTTCCCAAAGAACCCTAGCCACAGTAGACTTTCCTATGCTAGTTTTTGATGCAATTTGTCTGCAGGAAAGATTAAAAGAAGCAAGAGAATTGATATTATCTCTCTGAGCAGTAGAGAGGTGTTTCATAGTACATAAAAATGAGAGAATTCATTTCTGATGGCCAGGTTTATATGCGCTGCAGAATGATTAATTACATAATGTTGACATTCCATAATCATTACATAAGGTATGTGAGCATCTTACAGCATTCCAGGGGCTATGATATTTAATAAAAACCTAAAGTCAAAAAACTGTTCCAATAAGTTGCCATTTTAATATGGCTGCCATATTACCATACCATTACAAAATCCTTTGACCTAATAACCAATAACAAGCCAGGAATAAGCACTTCATTTCATAGACTCACAGTTAGTGGTGATAATCAGAGACTATTGAAAACCATTGCATTTAGTGTTAAACATGCAAACCTTGGGTCAGTTTTTTGACCCACTGTATATGCATGCATATATTGTGCTCACTCTTGCTAAATGCACAGAATCACTTGGATTTGTGAGGGAGTCAAGCAAAATGTGCAACATTGGTGGGCTGTGTGGTATCTGTCAACAACAGCAATGGTGCACAGATCAAGTGCACCAAGAAATTACCTTGTGACAAGTACATATGTATCAGCACTTTATCAGTTGTGTTCTGCTGACAGAAAACATCAGAGGAGTGCCATCTCAGCTGTCAGTTGCAACAATGCCAATATGCCTGTCAACAATAAGTCAGTTTCCTGTACAACCTGAGTGTGGAGGTCTGCAGTGTAGCAAGGCACAAGCAGCACCACAAAGCATGGTTTTTGGACAAGCATAGACAAGTGGTACATGTCCTCTTCTTGCCATGCCTCCACCTGCTTACTTGTCCACCATTGTGATTCCACCACACCTTTTATCACATCCACACCCATCCACTACTCCCAGACCTCAAACAGTCTGTTTTCAGTGCCTTGAAGCCCTGGTGTCTCAGGCATGCCAGTAAACTCTTTGTTACCATTACAAAGCAGTCCCACCTGCCCTTACAGCTCATGCCTTGCCCAGGCCTGCTCTGTCTGGTGCCAAATGTGCCATGTACGTTACCCAACCCCTCTCATCCATGCCACCCTCACTCCCCCCACATCATCTGTAGTGATGTCCAAAAAATCATGACTTATCTTTGTCATCTGATGCAGCCTTGTGTCAGTGGTGACCAGTAAGGCTCACTTGTGTGAGCAATTGATGATGACTCAATGTACTTGCCAATTCTATAGGGATTGGGCTATTTTTCAGTGATTTCATACTTGGCTTGACTGCCATCCTGGCAAGATGCACTGGGGTCTCACCATGGAACTTGAACTTCTGCTTCACTTTAGTCAAGCCTGGTCTCATTGCAGCTGGTTCTGTCTGGACTTAGGCAGCCACACTGGTATGTTTCCTATTGTCATTTGTTAATTTGTAATGATTCAAGCTCACCATCAGCTTTAATCAAGTGCAGTCACATATATGTAGGTAGGGTATCTCAGAGCCACAGTAGTATGCCACAGGTGTGATGGTACAGGTCTTTTTGTTTATTGGATCTCATTTTCCCAAAACCCTCATTGAAACAAACATGGGTAAGGTAAACTCACCAACAAGCATGGTCTCCTGGCATTCATCCAACATGCATGTCAGGCCCTCAGGGAGCCATGTTTGTAGTTGTTTCCCATAGCTGTTCATGCATCAATCCATGTATTAGATGTTGAACAGGCTGGTTGCATAGCAAACAAGCCTAGTCACTACTCACTGGGTGGTGTGCTGTGGTATGCTGCTACTGATGATAATGTAGATAGACAAGAGTCATATTAGAACTCAGATGTTGAGTTCAAATCTATATACCATACAAGGTATCACATGACTAGGGTATCACTACTTGTGTTAATGGTAATAGTACACTACCTATGGAGTGGAGGTTACATTCCATCATATGTAGAGATGTACATACTAGTGTCCATTCAACATTAGATAGTGTACAATATATGTATTGTTTTATTTCAAGATACATACCATCAGAGATGCAATAGAGAAGAGCTGGATATATATTACATACATCAGTCTAGCAGATCATGTATGGGTTGGTTGGACAATCAGAGTTCTGAAACTCATTCAAGTAGTCTCAAGTGAGTGGCCTTGACAGTCAATAGCACACAATGCAAGTCAAGTACAATGATACATGGTTATACATTGGTAATACATGAGCATATTTGAATTTGACAATTTTTGTGATGTGGGTCCCCAACATACAGCCACAATTAATGCCCTGCACTCCAGGAATAGGGGACATAGGCCACAGTGCACAAGTGAAGCACAACCTCAGACAAAATAATAAATTAAAAAAAAACAATGCATATAAAGTACCTTAGGCCGAGAAGAACTGAAACAAGCAACAAGTGTTGGATAAACCCGGCCGATGATCACGGCCCTGCAGTGGAGACGGAACTGATAAAACAGAACAAACATGCGCAACAACCGTGTACCGAGATAAACTGATGGAGTGGGTATGCACTATACGTTACCGACGATACAAGACTGTCCGAAAGGCATACCACCATAAAAAGACAAGCCTGATGGCGACCATGGATGTATAGAGGAATGAAACGTCGTAAACTAGATGGTAGCCCATCATTATAGTCGAGTCCATTACGGATGCGCAGTGTCACAAAAACACATGTGGATGAGCTGTCATAGTGGGGAACGTGGCAAAGACGACGCAGTGTTGATCTTGTCTACCCACTGCGATACGATGGCACTCGACTCCGCAGCATAGGTCTGCGATTTTGTCGACTACATGCGCCAGTGTTAGCATACAAAGGTCCGGTAAAACAAAGTGAACAAACACGCACCGTCAGGACAACAAACTCTCGCTCGCTCTTCCTTTCTGCAGTTTCAACAATCGACTTGGCCTCTTTCTCCTTGTCCTTGTCCTTGTCCTTGTCCTTGGGCTTCTCAGTGCCCGCGTTCAAACTGACTCCTTTCCCCAAACTCAATTCAGACTTTAAGCTAACACCACCTTCTGACCTCCGTTTGACACACAATAGCCGGTGCGTCGTTAACAGCAACTGCCTCGTCTTTGGTCGGATAGGCGACACGCTAATTGGAAGTCGCAGCTTGCTCCCCCGACGCTTGGGAGAACGAGCCTCGACGCGGGTGCTAAAGAGGATAACCTCCCCAGGAAAAAGTAACGACAAGCTAAATGCGTCCAATGTCAATTCGTCTCCCCCAAGGCCATGCAATTAAAACAGGTAAAACTTACAAGTCCGTGTCACATAAATATCCGTTGCCCTGTACCGGCGTCAGCGCTCTATTACGCCCCCTTTCAAGTTCTAGGGCTGCAATCGCGGTGACAAGAGCAGACTTGTCTACCAAGCTGCCATCTGAGGAACTAGTCCCCGATCCTGGCGGGTTACCATTATGTGGAGTAAAAGGGATGGGTATTGGAATCGAGGTCGACGTCAATGTCGAGGTCTGGGGTATCATAGAACGCAAGGACGGTTCTTGATCCCCCTCCTTGGCTATCTTGGCGACGTTGTCAGCCGCGTCCAGTTTCAAGTCCCCTCGGCTTGCACTCGATTTGACGTTAACATCGCTTGCAGTCGTGAGGGTATAATCCGGGAGTTCCCCCATGGGACCAACTTCTTCCACAATGCGCGACGCGCGTCTGAACGTTCGCGTGCCCTTCAGCTTGTACCTCTCAAACTCGGCGCCACGGGCGTCGTCTGCCCATCCAATCCCATCGCTGTCAACGGGCGAATAACCTTCGCGAACCGCAGCGGCTTGGCTGTCGTCCACCAGGGTCCCCTCTGCGTCACCATCGTCCCCCACAAGCGCGTCCCACGTCGCGCCAACGTCATTCCATCGCGCGTTCTCCCGGTCTAAAAGACCAGCGTGAATCTCCTTCTTTACGAGGCCCGGCTCAAGCGGAGGTGCTGGGTCCGTCCAGAGCGTGCTCCAATTGATCGAAGCAAGGAAAGGATGGACACGCAGGGGCGACGCAGATGACGGCGTGCGAGAGGCGCCGAGCCTTTGCAAGGGGTCGCGAACCTATATTTAGCGAGGCGGGGTTAATCCGATGATAAAAGTGCATCGGACGAGATGACGAACCAGAAGTTTGCTTACGAAATCCTTGGCGTCTTCGTCGAAGTCGTCGGGAAAACAGTAGTCGAGAGACTTGATCTTTTGCCACGTGAGGTACTCTGACAGTCCCTGGAAGGCGAATCTGCCTGCGATCATTTGGAAGACGATGCAGCCGAGAGACCATAGGTCGGAGCTATAAAATTGGTGTGGGGTCTCCGCAATCGATCAGAAAACCATGGCTCGCTCACCTTTTGGATGTCTCATTACGTTCCAACAGCTCCGGAGAGACGTACTGAGCAGTCCCCACGAATGAATTAGCGCGTTCCTCTGTGGCGCCGCAGCGATGAGCGGGTGGAGGAGGACCGAGCGAAGGGCGAATTTACTCACGACCGTTCTCGAGGACCTTCCCCGTTCCGAAATCGGTAATTTTTATCCGAAACTCGCTGTCGAGCAAAAGATTCTCTGGTTTCAGGTCTCTGTGATCAGAAGTATGCTTTGAATGGGAGCTTATGTCAGGATCCTTGAAGGTAGGAACGTACCTATGGATGATATCCTTGTCGTGCATGTACTCGATAGCATCGACGATCTGCGCTGTGTAATACCTTGCGCACGACAGCGACAATGAGCCGAGCTGCGACACCCGCGACTGCATCTCGCCGTTAGGTGCCAGATCTAACACGAAAACTAGATCGCTTCGTTAGTCGAGGCCGGCACCCACCGTAGATGACGTACATAAACTCCAGTCGTCTTGGAACGTCCAATGTAGGTGAATGATACCCGGGTGTCCAGCCCCGAGTTTCACAAGTGTGTTCTTCTCGGCAAGAGCCACAAGCATCTTCTCCTTGCGAATCAGGTGACTCTTGTCAAGAATTTTGATGGCATACTCTTGCCCGGTGCGGGCGTACCGTGCGCGCATCACCTGGTGGAAAGTAACGTGTTACACATTATTCATCAGCATAGCCGCAGTAGGCCCCAGAACGCACGGTGGAATACGATCCTTCGCCAAGGGTCTCTCCAAACACGAAATCCTGTGCCGACAAACGCGTGTTGGCAGACGGGTTTTGCGACCGCGAGCGTTTGCGCGATTTGGAGCGAGGTTGAGCTTGTCTTGAGACCGAGATGGGCTCAGGGACGGAATCCCGATGCTCTAAGTCGTCTGATATGCCCAATTCCCTCGTCAGGTACGCAGGTGGGGGCCGAACGGACTGGGAACTCGGTGAATGGGGACTGCGCGAGCGGGGTGACGAGAAGGTCCGAGTTGGGCGCGGCCGAGGAGTCCTTAGAACGGTGGTTGTGCTCGTCTCGGAGTCGGAAGAGGATGATATGACGGAGGCATTTCTGCTGAGATCGGCGAGTGTAGGGGGAAAGGTGGGCTCTGAGGATTGGCCAGCGATTTCTACGGCGTCGACCATCCAGAGGCGGAATGTTGGATTATCCCGGTCGTTTGGATGTTGGGTAAAATGAAGACCTGCCAGGGCAAGAAATGTCGTGGACGATGGTACGAGAAGGAAACGGTAGTGCTGAGAACTACTGAAGCCGAGGATCTGGAACACCCCCACTGTCGCACAGCCACCCCCTGCCTAGTTGAAACCTCCCCTCTGCTATGAAACTATCACCGAGGACTAGGCCCACCTGCACGCAGCACAGCGCATGGAAGGGCTTACATAGCAAATGTATTTCCGTCGCTTCCGTGTGGGCTTTTCGAGGAAACGGTCTCGGATCATGCACTCACCGCCGTGCCGAGCACCCGGGGCCAGATCCCATGTGCATTCCCTCTCACCAACCCTCAACGCTGTGATGGTGCATCACTAACCCTACCCGCTGAGCGGATCATCGCCCATCGTGCATCATGGTTGGAATCACGCGATGTCAGTCCTGATACCCGGCACTACACCGACGGTGTCGGAGCTAACCAGGTGGGTGTATTGCACACTACTGGAATATCCTGTCGAGCTCACATACACACAGCCCGTGGGTCACCGCGTTGGCAAAACGGGTATACTGCACCGATCGCGACACGCCTTCTTAATCAAGTCCCGTCCCGTTTCAACACCGCAAACTTTGGTCAAACTGAGCGGGCCGTTTCACTTGGACATGCTGTTCTACAGGCCCATGCCACTCCCACAGAAGGGTACCATCGTGGTGATAGATGTGATAGACACCGGCAAATATGGCTCCAAAGTCTAGTCCACAGGAAGTTGTTTCATTCGCCACATCCACCGTGGCTAGCGGATCTAAAACATAGAAAGCTTGCAACTGAGACTTGTATGGAGATATGATGGTCACACTCGTACGTACAATTTAGCGAGTGAAACATGCAAGTAGCAAAGGAGGCTAACGGAAAGCCATCTCACCCTCCGCCATGTCCAATGCACTCCGGTCGTTGCGTCTCTGCGAGGCAAGGTTGCCCAGGGACGCAAATCTTCCCTTGCGCCTTTGCATAAAATCACCACCCTTCTCCCTATCCCAGCCATCGAAACTCCACCCGTCATCTCTAACAGGCTGCAGCACCGCACTTTTCCACGGCTCTTCATGGGGACTAGACCGTGTCGACTTGCGAGATCGGTCGCGTAGGGCAAGCTGCTCGATTCGATGAAGCAGTCTGATTACCTCCGTTTCCCCTAGTTCTCCCCATACCCTTCTTGCGAACGGATTGACATCCTTCCCGTCAAGATTGTCATCTCCTTCAGGTTCGAGTCCCATTCCTATTGGCCGGGCCTCTCCAACCTCTCTCCTCACCTTATCTACTACAATGCGCGTTCTCCCGTCAACTTTGACTCCATTCGATCTCATCTCTTCGAGCGCGTTGCATACGCCTTCCAAGTCGCCCCATCCTTCCCACTTGGCTTCGATCAGCTCGTTGTAGGCCGGTCCAGTGCATCCAAATACGTAAGAGGGGATTGATATGTGTGCAGCATGGTTAAAGATAGCAAGCGACAGGGACGGGTTGGAGTATGTCGTCCTGAAAATCCGCATAGCATGTGCAATGAGGTGGGGATAAATCGTATGGTTACCGGGATATTCTTTGGGCGAGGTGGAAGAAGAAACAGACGACGTCGATGATGCAGCAGATGCATCCTCCGGAAGAGCCGCAGACCCTGTAGAAGCAGTCTTTCCTTTTGCCTTAGCAGCGCCTGAGGCCGCAATTGCTCTCTGAGCTTCTTCGTTCCAATGTTGCAATTCTCCGAACAGTTCTTGCGTGACCCATTGCAGTAGCTCGTGATCCGTATTGAAAAGTTCCATCGTTTCCTTCTTCCGATCAAGTTCTTCGTCAATGGCCGTGGTCCATCGTACGTGCGACGCATGTCGACGCAGCGTGCGGAAGAGGTCGTTCAGAGGCGCACCGGAGCGTCCGATACTCGGTGTCTGGCTCGATACCAACGAGTCCGTGCGCGCAGAAGACGAAGACGCACCCGCTTTTCCGTCCCGCGCGGCCACCGCGTTGAATATCAGATCGAACATCTCGTCAAATACGCTCATCTCGCGGGCAGTGAGAGACGCGCGACGGCGTTTGACCCCAGAGGAACGTTGTATGAGACCAACGTGTTGGTCGGGGCCGCTTGGACGTCCGGAAAGGGAAGAGGGACTAGAATAACTGCCATCGTTGGAGCGTGCGCGGACCCGCTGAGCGGGGAGTGGGATTGGAGGTTCGGGTTCAATATCAGAGAAAATGTGCTCCCATGGTGATTCCGGAGTTGTGAAGATGGAGTCTTGGGTTGCGTCTGCTTGTCGGGAGGAGGACGCAGTGACAGAGCTGGAGATATGTGGAGCATCCGCAGAGAGCCTCGGAGTGGAGGTGGAGGTGGAAAAAAAATAAGGTGGACAGGTAACGGAAAAGGAGAGGCTTGCAAAACGGCGAGGCAGTGACCAACAGGCTAGCATTAGTGATGATGTCCGTACGCCCGTGTACGGGGCAAAGAGCTTCGGATTGATGTGATTTTACTGTCAGTATAGCACAATGCACCCGACTATAATTTAACACACATCCAAAATAAGGCGCTATAGCCAAGTGGTTACGGCGACAGATTAGAAATCTGTTCCTCTTTGAGGGCGCAGGTTCGAATCCTGCTGGCGTCGGACTTTTTTAAGTACTAACCGCTTCCTCTTCTTTGTTTCCTTGCAACTTGCTAAATCACTATCGGGCGGAGGCGCTGTCGTGGGTTTGGCAAGGTGAACATGAGGTTCCCGTGAGCGTCTGGGGAGACGTCATGGATGCATATACCGTTACAGTCACTCAAATGAACTCAACTCACATTGCAACTACGTGACATTCGCAAATAACAGGTAGTAGTTGAAATGAATGATAAAGGTGATGGTGACATGCTGTAGCGAAAGCTGTCTACCCTTGAGCGTGAAAAACAAAAGATGGGGTGGCATGGCCATTGGGTTATTTGTGGGCAAGGCATGCATCAAATGCATCCCGATTCATCCACTCACTCTTTGCGCGACGTCGGATGCCTCTCAGCCATCATGCTAAACATGTCGCGCCACATCAGTTCATGGTCGAACAAACCCCAGCAGCGAGAAAATGAAAGTGTGGCTCGAGTTGCACAAAGACATTGACCAGCGCTGGTGTGTCCTCCCATTCAATCGAAGAGTCGGCCACGTTAATTTGAGCAGGACTCCACCGGACGAATCCCACACATACATAGATATCCATGCGAGAGACAAGCATGAGTCTCCGTGTGGATGGCAATACAGAGATGAGAAAGGGACCTGGCAATGGCTCACGATCCGTAGCAGCCCCTGTAGTGTGCCAATATGATAGAGTTTGTGCGGAGTGTACAACCGGGGCCATACCGATACTGACGCGAGCAAGTCGTCGTCGGTCAAGTCTGTACCCCATTTGGGACTGATGTTAACACGATGGAGGTTGACAAATGCCATGCATAGGCGAACATTAATTCGAGGACCGGCCTCGACGTTGGCAGGCGGGAGAGGTGTGATGCCCTTGCCACTTGTGCTACGGATCCTCAAGCCCAAGAGGTGATCGGATGAGGATGTGCTTCGGACAGCCGCCAAGCGGAACTGGAAAACCTCTTTCGTAGGGCGTTTGGAGAGATCGACGACAAGATGTTTGAGCATGGGGAGTCGAGCACGAGAGAGGAATCCTGTCAGCAATGTCCAAATTGAGTGCATCTCCGAGTGTGTCAGCGGCAAAAAACCGAGTACAGGGCAAGAAGGGAGAATTGCGTAGGATATACCTGGGTCCATCCTGGATACAAGACACTTTAAGTTGGACATTTCGGACAGATGGTTGATCGTATCCGGATCCAAGCAGACATTAGAACAATCAAGAAACCTCAGATTCGTCCAACGGTATATCAGATGGAAGACGACTTGAATTTCAGGATGAGAATAAGCGATAGCGATACGAAAGTGGGTTACGTTTGGGCAAAGGGTGTCGACGGTAGCAAGGAAGCCAAAGCCCTTCACCTCAGGTATATGCTCCAACAGTCGGAAATTCAATTCCAGAGAAGTTGACAATGGAATCGTGAGGTGTTCTATAGGAATCATTATTTCGTCGTGCCAGAGAAAATGTGAGGGGTTTGGAAAGAGCGGTTCGTCAGCTCTCAAATGACGACACTCGTTGGATACACGTAGACATACAAGTACCGGATACGACGGATATGCCTTCGAAGGGTACCCTATTCTGTTTAATTGAGCTGTCTTTTCAGCGAATGACATTATATGGTGGCCTATGAAGCAAGGGATTAAATATTCATGATCGCCGGCCGCAGTCAACAAAATCAAAGCATATCTGCTCGATAGGTTTAATTGAGCAAGCTTCGAGAAGACAGTCAGGCCACCTAATTCAGACCAAAGGGTGTTCAAAGCTAGCCCTTTAAATGCGCCCGACAAGTTCTGGCAAGTGTGGCTAGAGCTACTGTGGAGCTGTGAATGAATTGAATCCAACGTGATGCTCCGGTGGGAAATAAGCAACCAAAGATATCTGCAAGGATTGCTTCGACATGAATGCCAGGCTGATGCGACCGCGACGTGCATTCGTTGGTAGTCAACACGGCCGATGCGTGTGTAAGAGGAAGGACGTACCTGCGAAACTTGAGCTCGAGCGAGTCTGCGAAACTGGGCGTTTGTAGCACATGTAATACCGTCCTAGCATTGCAACCCATCAAGGCGAAACCCCCTGCGTTCTTATCTACTGCGTTGCTAGCATGCTTGTCCAAAGTCGACTTGCCGTCGACGTCAGCTTGGTGATGATTATTCGGAGAGCGTGCTCGCATACTGGTCAAACAGGAACCGAAGACGACCCGAACCAGAATGAAATCGAACCCTTTGAAGCTCAGGGCGACTAACCTCCATACGGCTTAATTCCTTGACGGATCTCACTATCACTGATACTATACTATCAGAAGCTCTTGAACGGGCAATCATCATCACTAGTAACGTCACTTATCTTCGAATCAAACTTAAAACACCACTGGAGAGCGCCTTGAGTCGGTGTGAGACGTGGGCAGTTGTCTCTAGCAGAGCTAAACTTTGGATCCGAGCACTAAAAAAAGTCAGTTAGGAAAACCGCCCAAACGTCATAGCAGTCCTACGGTCGGGCTCTGGATGCACTAACGTTGAGATACTGAATCGTGCACAATTTGGCCCTTTTTCACAACACTGAGAGCAAACACGATGGAAGGAAATCGTTACAGCATTCCACCAACGTTAGTTACAGCAACCATCGCATACCGTGGAACCAGATCTCGCCAGCCCGAGGCATGTTGTACGTTCATTCTCTCGTCAAAATGCTAACCAAACCCGAGTCGAAAGACGCCACTGGGAATGACGCCTGACGTGCGCACGCTATACCAATTGAGGCAAAGTATGAACCAAAAGGAGGCGGCAGGAGTTGTCCTCTGCGAATCAAAAGGGCGATCAACACCAGCATGCGACCCCTAGTTCAGGCCGGCCGGACGCACTGATCGGTCTGGCTGTGATAACATGCCAACAATGCAAACGCTCATTCGAGTCATTCTTGCTAGGCACTTACTTCGCCCTCGTCCGTGTTCCGCGCCGCAGAGTCCTTCAAGGTGGTCCTGGAGTAGTGCTGATTGACCAATTGGTATTGGTTCTCTAGCGCCCTCAAGCTGGTCGAATCGGATCAGCAATGGCCAGGTAATTCTAAGCCGGATCCAGGATGATCCGCCGCGGTCAGATGGTTGTGGCAAGCCGTGTGTGACGGTGCCTTGTCATTGTTGTCAAGTCGCGCCTCGGTTCTTTTCGGCCGAGAGTCTCAGCCATCGGCAATTCATTCCCGTGTCTTTTTCCATTATGACTAACCTACCCGAAAGGAGCGACGCCGTGTCATACGGAGAAGAAAGAGAGACAACACAAGAGGATGCGGGTAATTAGAGAACAAAGCATGTATCACTCGGGAAACGAAGGTAGATAATGCAAGCCATATCGACACAGTATGTATGATTGGTATTAATTCCTGCAAGCAAGCATGGGATATCCGTCCACATGACAACGAGATACGGTATGCACAGAATTAAGATCAGTAACCAAAATGGAACGAGAGCACAAATGAAAAGGAAGGGTGATTGATGGGCCGAACGACCAGAATGAACAACGTGAAAGTAAAATGTATCAACTTGAGGAACAAACGTTTAGTAGTGCGGCAAGGTATCGATGAGCGTGTGAGCAAGCAGTATTGACGTTGTTGTTGGTATTGTTAAGTGCATATGGAATACAGCGATGGGCAAAGAGAGAGCGAGACAGTGAGCAAAAGAGCTTCTGGTCGTTGGTGCGAGCAAGCCAGGGTGGTGGTGTGTTGGACTGGTCAGCATGCACAAAGTGCTCGAGTGACGAGCGTATGTCGAGTCAAGAATGCTAGCTCGGGACCTGGCAGGTTAGGTTTTCGGCAGCTTAGGGTCGATGAACATGCAACAGGAGGCTCTTCATCTTCTATTCCGAGATTTGGATGTGCGGGGCTTCGGTGGAGTCGGCAGGCTTGCACCTTGCCCGTGAACAGGCATGTAGTCCCCGTCGACTTTATTGCAATTGAGGTGCAAAAGCAGGTTATAAACAAACATCTGTTCAAACCTGCCCACCAGTTCGGTCAATTCGAAACCGCGCATCATAAAGTGTATACAAAGGCACTCACTGCGCGTTTGTGAATACGACCTTCATCGAATCAGAATTACATCTCAACAGATTCGGAGCCATGACGAGTGCCATGTTAGCAGCTGTCATCTTCGTGTTTGCTAGCACTTTCTCTTCCAAGAATAACTGCAAAAAGCTGATGATAAAGAGCACGACCCTTCGATTGATTGTTGGTAATCTCTGAACGATCGCTATGCACGAAGTCGGCTCTGCGGCCGCAGTGATGCAGTCATTGTACAGCTCTTCAGGAACAAGTGGGTCCAGGAGTTCGCGGAGCCACAGCTTGAGTAGTGATGCGAGGACATGTGGGTCATCGACGCTCTCGAGAGTGTAATATCCCCTATCAATTCTGATCTTGAGTTCTGAGACAAGATCACCATCGCCGGGCACTCGGAAGATGCCTTCGCATTTCGTACCACCTAGCGCGAGGATGCCGTCCGCAAGGAATGGGAGGATGATCGGTATCTTTTCGTTAGGGTAGTTGCGTTCTTGCAAACGCATAACTGCGTCTAGTGATTCCCCAAATGTAGATGGATTAAACGCCGCATCAGACGCGGTCTCGATCTCCGCAACTGATGGTGGTTTCCCTCTTGGACCCTTTTTCGATATAGCAGAAAGTCGACGTAAACAATGTTTCGCCATGACGTCCACGCGGCCCTCCGATTGGGATATCCGTTGGAGAATGAAGGAACGCAAGTAAGTCTCGAAATTTTTCGATGGGGGAAACGCAATGAGCAGTACACAGAGCATCTGCCATCCTTTGAATACGCTCTCCGAGTTGGGATTGCCACTCAGCTGTTTCATTAACTGGCAGTATATTTCGTCTCGTAATTCTCCGTGTGTGAGGCCCTCTCCAAGTAACCATCGCTCTTCTTCAAGGAGGCCTATTGAATTGACAGGAAGTGAACTCGTCGACCCATTGTGTACAAGTATGCCAGCCGGCTTTTCCCGTTCACGGTCACCCATAATATGTTGGATCACCTTGAAGATCTTGACTGCATCCGTTTTAAGTGAACGATTTAGCGCAAGGAGAGGTGTAGTGAGCGGGGTCCTTTGCCATGTCATCATTTGGGCAACCGGAACTCTACGGCGGAATATAAATCCCGTGCGATGAGTAGAAAAGTACTGCCTAGCATAATCCGATTCCGAGAATTGTTGAATGTCGGAAGCGAGATCGTGAGGAAGGACAGGATATGTCCTAGAAGAGAATTGTCAATTGATTTTGTCTGGATAATGTAAAATATACGAACCCTGATGCAAGCGTTGCTGTGGGGGCATGATGGGAAAGCGGAGAACTTCCCGAGCCCTGGACCGGAATAGGTTTGCCGCTGGACCGGTTCTTCAGTGGACTCATATCCAATGAAGCTTCTATCAAGCCTAATTAGTAACATCATGGTTGTCAACGAACTCGGCCCACCTTCATTAGGAATAGGATTGCTTATGGTCTTGCCATTCACAGTCGGCGGCGTCGATGTGCTGCGTGTCAGCCAGAAGGGGCCATGTGTCGTGTGTGAGCTTTTCGTCGGAGATTGTGTAACATCACGTTTTTCCTTGGACTTTGAGCTCGAACTGCTCGTACTTGGGCGTGGTTTACTCTCCACAGCACCCGGACGAAGTGCCGTGGGATGACCATGATCTGATGTTGATCTCCTCTCCGATAACGAGAGCATCTCGACCGCAGCATTCAAACTTTGCGGTGCTGGTGACCTATAGGGGACGTATGAAGAAGATTTAGATCTCGATCGCGACGGCGTCCCGTCCTCGGCATCAGTCATTGCACCGTTGCTAGCGCTGTGGCGTAGTCTCTCCTCCTTGGGACTCGATTTTCCATTTGGAGAATTGAGTGGTATCGACTTACGAGAGGCGGGCGTAGAAGACTCAGACGCGTACGGAGATGCAGGAATGGGGGGAAGATTGGTGTGCAGCCCGTTGGGCCAGCCGCGGGTCGATCCATTCGCGTGTCCATTTTGGTCATTTGTGATGGAGCGTCTGACGGGCGGCGACTGCTGGACTGGCCGTTTACCAGGACTAGCGCTCGTCGTCAGAGTAATCCGACCGGGAGAACTACGTGTCGACGGATACGAAGGTCGCTGTTGAAGATCCACTTTTCCCGATCGAGATGAGACATGGCGGGTATCCTTGTCAACGCCGCCGGCTTGTGCCCGAGGCTTGTGATGGGCTTGGCGGTCGGGCGTTGTGCCCGTCGTGGGCTGGTTGCTAGTAGACACTTTTTTACGCATCCCAGTTTGGGAAAGGCGACGACCGAGAGTCGTTTGCTAACACAGTGCAGTGAGCATTTGTCTTGCAAGAGGGCAGAGAGCTCGAGTTACTTGAATGACAGTCAGGGGAATGACAAATCCGTCCGGTCGTTCCCAGACGGTTTCCCCTGTTTTAGTCTGATAATAATATGGTATCCCGCCACGAGACTCGTCGCTGAGTTCCCACCACTCGCCATCCTCGCTGGGAGGGAGACTATATCGAGGACATAAAACTAAGAATCATGATTTAAAGTTGGGAACAACACGACTCACACAAAAGTGCCCACTGGTGGGTCCCAACTAACCTGACCCGTCGCCGGACATGCAAAGAACGTCGTGCTAGTCTGGAAGGCGGCACCTATAGCGGTCATCAATGGCGCGAAGGATGAATATGACCTACCTGCGGATCGACCAAAGTGACCCAAAAGTTCGCGCCCCAAGTCGAGCTATCCGGATCAAGCAGCGGAGCAAACGTTGCTGACGGACGAGGGCTCCGCAGCGGTTCGCCATTCACGTTTACTTGGGGCACTATTATCGCGGACTGCGTGGACGCGCCGTCGGGGGATGCATCGGCAGGCTTGGGCGACGAGGGTTTGGGTGGAGTGGCGCTGGGATTTGGAGAGGACAGAGTCTGATCGAGGGGCTTATCGGGTTCGACGGTGGCCATTGGGCGCAGTTTTTGCGTCTGAGTGGGGATCGCGTGGGGGAAGAAGACAAAGAGTGGAAAAGAGCGAAAGGATCCAAAGGTAAAATACAAGATGAAGATCTCGTCAAGAGGATGACGACGGTGGACTGAGCCCGCCGAGCAGGACACTGACGGAACGCCAAACTCAAACGTTGAAAATTTGCAGTCTCGAAAGCGACTTTTGGGTGCAGATAGACCCTCCCATTCGAGGTCGCCCTCCCGTAATCCCGTTTGGTAAGGTCTGATTCGCTTACTCGGTTAACCCCAGGCCTGACCGTGAACGCCATCGTGCTCGGCCAAGTGCCCATCCAAGCATAGTGCTAACGTCGGTCCAGGCCACCAGCCATCTGTCAACGAAACACAAAGTGATGCCGTCGTGTCAACGAGTCTGCCGTTGGCCCGTACGTTTCCCATCAAAACACCTCGATTGACGCGCTAAAATGAAAAAGGTGCGCGGTTGTTGTAAAAATTTGCCGACGAGCGACAGTCGCTGACTCGCCAGCCTCCATTGAACTTGACAGTTGTGTGCCTAACCACCCCGCCCATCGTCACTTCCTTTGCGTGCCCTTTGCAACCTCCACATACTTGCGCAATACCTCTGTGTCCACTCCACCCTCATCCAATGACTTCTCAACCCGTTCGTACAGCCCAGCGAGACCTCTATAGATATTACCCTCTCTCCCGCCAACGAAGTCTGCGATTTCTTCCATCTCTCCAACCCACCGGTATGCTTTTGGAAGCATACGCGGTATGGCATGTATTAACTGGTCGCGTACCCCAGGCTGTGACAGGCTCAGCTCCTGGATCAGTGCCTCAGCAGTCGCTGGTGATGATGCGTGGGCAGCTAAGAAGTAGGCGTCAATTCGTTTGACTGTCATCATCCACTTTTTCCTTACCCAGGATCATCGTCGTCCACAAACCAGTCGATCCTTTGGAGATACCCTTTACATATCACTCAGCCTTTTTGCTAGTCTTGTACATCTCGAGTGGAAGGTTGCTCACCGCGTAGGACATTTTAAGTGCGCTCGCATCTCCCACACCGGCGCTCTCCGCCGTCAATGGCGAAACTTTCAGCCCGTACTGGGAGAGCGCTGCGAAGTCGTGCAGTACCTTTCTATCTTCTGGTGCAGCGGATGCGTAGAACGTGGGGTTGTACCCATCTCTCGGTGGACTTCCAATGATACCCGCGTCAATGAACTTGATGCCAGTATCGGCGAAGATCCCTGCGATCCTTTTCGCCGTCTCGGGACTGACAGCATTACAATCTGTAAACACAAGACTCCCCGTACCGGCCGGTCTGTGCCGCTTTGCGACGGCATCCCGGGTCTTCTGGGCAAATGAAACTGCGTCTCGAGGAGGCAGTATACTCAATATCCAGCCTACTTTCTCGACAATATCATCCAGGGAAGCGTCGAGCATCCCGGCCTCCTTAGCACGTTCCCGGGTCGCCTCGGAACGCCCGTCTAATACTGTGTACACTGTACACCCGATGCTCGTGAATTTCTTGGCAACTGCAGAGCCCATCGCTCCGGCCGCGACGATTGCAAACTGAGGAAGTGCTTCAGAAGTCATGGTGATAGCTAGAGAGATAAGGGCGATTGATTATAGATAGACCTCGGTCACTCTCGTCATTCATTTAAGTAAGTTGGGTCTATTTTGACGTTTGGACTGATGACTTGCCTCCCACGGTAGACTTGAGGGAAGAAGATTTAGCCCGATTAGCTGGTAGGGGAGACGGCCCAGACTCCCGAGCTAAAGGTGTGGTGTGGACCAAGATCTCGATCACTGGTGGTCACCACGAGGACAACCTCGAGTAGAACGCCCTACTGCGTTACAGCTGATTGCGACAGGGTGTGTCGAAGTGTTAGGCTTGATTAGGTAGTATGATATGGAAATGATCATCACCGTGACATCCTCAGCGTTTGATCCCCTGCTCTCAGTTGGCCTGCTTCGCGCTCACGGTATAGTTGTCGCGAAGCATCATGGCGTGAGTACTCCGACGCTCCAACGTGTGTGCAACATTGCGTACTCCAGGTGCTGGATTTATCAAGCTTGACATAGGATGAGGCATGTTTTTAGGGTGAAACCAGGACTCGGTTGGGTATCTAGTAGGTAATCAAGATGTATGCCGAGCCTGGCTCCGAGTCAAGGGGGATCATCCATGGGATCCATGCGACTCTGATTCGCGCTATGCCAATTGAACGAGAATATCTGTGACTCCTGCAACCAAGTCATTTGAGACAATCAAAATTGGACTCAGATGCAACCCTTCAACTGAAGCATCTTCACTCGCGCGTTCCGCCGCATTGGCACCTGATGTCATTAGGTTATATGTATGAACGCCGTCTTCTTCAAGATGCTCAAATGAAGGTGCACCTGTTAATGGAAGAATCCTGGGCCAACCTGTCGGATTGCTTTGAGGGTTCCGTCTTTGGAGAGGTTTGCTGCACATGGGGTCTGGAAGAGTGTCGATCAGGATGATTAGCTAATTCGGTAGCGGCAGGATCGGTTTCCGCCGGAGTTGCGGACAACGCCAACAACTTCCTGCCAGCCACGCTTGCCAACACAACGTGGACTCAAAGTCGTTTCAGGGCCCAGGCGCGTATCAAGTCACATCGTCCCTTCTCGTTACCCATGGCTAGTGCTTGTCACTCATATTTCTTTCATGAACCGTACTGCAGCTCGCAAACCGCGTTTTTCTTGACTCTCACGCAACATACCGAGAAGTCCTGAATCAGGATGCGCCAGCTGAGCACCCTGTATTCGCAGAGGCACATGTGTTCAAAGTACGTCAATATCACACCAATCAGCTTTTTTGTACGACATTGCGCAGGTGAGTCTCCACAGCGCGTGCTATCGTTTATCCCGTTCACTTGGTTCCATACTGATCCCGTGTTAAAAGCTCACAAGGCCGCCTCGCCGTTGGCGTTCGTGTTTGATATCGTCCGTGACACATTCGAGTTCTCTTGGGACCCGAGCATGCCGTAGCTTGACTGCCTTTCCACTTACTCCTCAGGACGGTGTTCTCATTCGTGGTGACAACGCCCTACCTGCTGCAAAGCGTGCTTTGTCGATCTTGAACGGTAACAACCAATTTGGCGTGTATGTCTTTTTTTTTCGACCCCACCCTGTTTCGCGCGTTCTGATCACTTTCCGAAGTAAAATACCTTACCTCTTAGTACATGACACCTCATGTTTTCCACTTCCCATCAAACTCAATTATCCTTCAGCTAACAAATGGCGGTGGCGTGAGCGAGTCGGCGCGCTGCTACAAACTCAGTCAACAGCTGGGAATCAAAGTGAGATCCGCGGTGCGAGATGGACTTGGCCGCGTTCACTGAGAAAGGTTTCACACAGATCGATCCAGAACAATTTATTCAAGCTCACACTGTACTCAAGTCTGTTGTGCACAAATATGCTGGTCTACCTGTCCTTGTGCTCGGCGGCGAGGGCGACACACTTCGTAAGGTTGCGGAAGGGTAAATTGCCCACTACCTTCCCCGCTTTCCCTGGTTGACATCGATCCCTGATTTCGAGAATAGCTACGGCTTTGAACATGTTTATACCACCCTCGACGTGCTGGCCTGGAACAAATCGCGAGTCGCTTGTGATCATTCGGTTCTTAACAGTTGCTTAAATTGGTAACAGTGTGTGGCCACTCCACAGTCTTACGGTCGAAGAGCGGGAGTCTGTCAAGGTTAGTCCCGCTTGCCGCCACCTCGATCATTTTTTAATCAGGCGAAATCCGGCACCCGTTTAGATAACTGATTTCTCCAAGACCCGCATCGCCGCTATCATTGTATTTCATGATCCTCGAAACTGGGCCCTTGATATCCAAGTGATGTGCGATTTGATCCAATCAGGCGGCGTTGTGAGTGGTTCCTACTCACCAGCCCATACGCGAAAAGCGGTCGGCCTCGTTTTTTGCAATCCAGATCTTATATGGAAATCGAATTTTGATGGACCTCGACTTGGTCAAGGCGCGTTCAAAGAGGCTTTTCAAGCTGTGTTCAAAGTAGCTGAGTTGAATCTGCTCGGCATTTCCCAGAAGCTAATGACCTTGCAGTCGCTAACCGGAGCGCCATATCCTTATACTCAATTTGGAAAGCCCACCCTGGCGACCTACAAGTTCGCGGAGCAAGTGTTGCGGGGACAACTGCTCGAAAAATCATCTCTTCACTCGGTGTCAGTAACAAACAAATGCAACCTAATGTCCCTCCCACAAGTTGACAATTGCATAATCTGCTCGACAGGTACATGGTTGGGGGTGAGTCGCGGAGTCCATACTACAGCAGCAACCAATTCATAATTGCGCTCCTCAGACAATCCAGAATCCGACATTGCAGGGGCGAATGCCGCACGTTGGAAGTCTATTCTGGTCCGCACGGGCGTGTACGACACTCGCCAGGGACCGCCAAGCCACCGCCCAACACACGAGGTCGAGGACGTGGAGCAAGCTGTGCAGTGGGCACTGGAGCAGGAGTTTCAGCCGCAAGCATGAGGCGGCAAGGAAGGCCGAAACTTTACTGCAGGTCGGAGCGTTAGGTAGGATGGAGTTGAATGTTGCATATCGGCAATACCTGGTGAACTTAGACGTAACTGTGGTCGTGGTTCCCAGCATGTTGTGTGGTCTTGATTCTCAGGAGCCGTCGGACAAGTATCAAATTGACCTGGGGCTGTCCGACGACATGTCGATCAACACGCTCCACGATCTGAGCGGCCAGGTTCGTGTTATTTGTTTTCCGTTTCTTTTCTTTCAACACGCGGTTCCTTAAAGTTATGGATCTCAGATTTGTAAGCTCATGAATCAACTCACAAGGGCATGCTGTCGGCGAACGGCCATGCGCTGATCATGCTCTGCTGGCCTCAACGGACTCGATGGTGACACACCATAGTAACATAAAGCTCTCGCATAAGAATTTCACTCAACCTTAAGTTCATCTCAACGTCGATATATCATGAGATCGGTTTTGTTGGCAAAGCTATCGTTTCCTTTTCTAGAAATTGGCCTGGGGTCCTGGAAATCAAATTTAGGTTAGTATTGCCTCGGTCATTGCAGACGTATTCACTATCGGAGTTGTAGGGTTCAAAGAGCTTGACAGTCTCATGTATAAAGCGTTTCCAACTTGAATATGTCCTCCGATTGACTTTCGAGTACCCAACTTTCCTGGTTCTCCCCTTCCCAAGATGGCCTGTGGCTCGACCTCTGCTCGTCATCGCGCAGATCTCCCTGCTTCTTCTGTTACAGTGCCGCAAGCGCGGACTATCGTCGAGTACAGAAAGGATGGTGCAGTGTCGAAGATGCGCTCGCACAAAGGAAACATACCCGTCCTTCCCCAAACGAAGCTCTGCCCGCATTGTCCTGCGAAATTCACGCGCACTACGCATCTAAATCGACACTTGCGCACCCGTAAGCCTTGCATCTCTCTGCTCCCAAGTATAGCCACCGAACCTGAGTGGATGAATCGGACAGACACGGGCGACAGGTCCCATCGCTGCGATGTAAGAATCTGTCAGACATCACTTTGATCCTGTATGCTAACAACTGAACCCTGACAGACCTGTGATGCGCAGTTCACGCGCAGTGATTTGTTGACGCGACATAAGAAAACATGCGGTGATTCGTGAGTGTTTTTTTCTTTTTCTTCCCCGGCTATCTCCTTCCCCCCTTCCCGTGCGTGCACTGTTCCCGCTACTCGATCTCACCCGTGATTCTAGGTCCCATGCTAACCGCACGAGGCGACGGTCTTGTCAGGCCTGTGCCGACTCCAAGGTGAAATGTGATTTGCAGCGGCCATGCAGCAAATGCCAGGCACGTGGGAAAGAATGCGTGTTTGTCATTCGGACTTGCAGGACGTCCGGAATAGGTATGGTGCCGACGTTGGCTGCCACGACGGTCGAGCGAAGCTCGGGTTCTGAAGATCGGGTTCCGGTGCTGGCCCCTACGGCACCTCACCTTGTTGCTTCGCCATCTCCGAAGCCATACATCCCCGCGGATCATTTGCCAATCGATCAACAACCCGAGGGCGACTGCCACCCAGGCTGGGCGGCCGCACCATCCGGTGCGAGCTCGGACGCGGTATCGGCCCCTTCGCCGTCGGAGCGTTTCTGCTCGGGCTCGGGGAGCGACACAGGTTCTCCAGGCTCCGTCCCATCCCAGAGTCCCTTTTCGACGCTCTTTCCGGGAGATCTCCTCGAGCCATTTCTCGTATATCCAAGCTATAACAACTCGTCCATTCCTTCTGACCATCCACACTCGCCAAGAGATCCAGTCGTTCCCTCCCCAACTTCGGTGGTAGATGACCCAACTTCATTTGCCACCCAAGGTGTAGATGTCCAACTCCCGTTCCATGCTTCTGGGGGATCAGTATACTATGCACCCTCGTCCGCTGAGCAACTGCAAGACGTAATTTCCAAGGAACATGTCCATATGCAACGTCAAAGATATGCACAAGATCCCTTTATATCCTCGTTTTCTGGACCGGTCCATAATTTCAAACAGCAAAATTTGACCGAGGAACATGTCTGTAAGTCTCCTTGACTTCCCGTTTCTCTCGATGTAAAGGGGTCATGATGTGAAACCCGGACCTGATTCGCTTGGTGTCAGATGTCTTCGATTCGTCACCTGCCCACGGCCGAAGTCGTGTCCGAGCTGCCGGTCCGTATCAATCATACGCGAGCGCGAGACGGGCACTACGGGATGGTCCCTTTAGCAATCAGCTCCACCTCGCCTTTGTTGACGCCCCGGATGGCGATTACTACGGACGAACCTGTGAGGATCAGTTTTGTCTGGATCCTGTTCCGACTCTGATTCATCTTTTTCCTAGGCGATAAGCACACCGGCCAAGCTCGAGTGGGCGGTAGCATTCCCTCCAGCCACCACTGGCCCGCAGTACCTTTGGAGGGGGACATGTTCGATGCGCTGCCGAGGCTCGGTAAGTGTGACGCTGGATGTGGGACAGGACGGGGCTGATCCAGGTTGCGCATATGCTCAGATGACCAGCGGTACCGAGCGGCCGCCGTTGAATGTGCCGTCGACGCACTTCAATGGAACGGGACCCACATCACGCGACGTCAGGTGATAGACCCTGCGTGAATACCCTAAAAAAACGCCTAATCTACCCCGTTTTCTTCTGTTCTACTTCCTACCCACGATCGTGCACCAGATCCACAGACCACTACTTAATAGTAAGCAGCACGGGTTATGTCGACGTACCGATAGGATTCATCATGTTGTCCGTCCCATGACGCGGACTCTTGTCATCGATTTGCCTACGACATGCCACGTATCAGAAGTGTGATTTTGATATTGCAAGTGCGACTACGAATTGACCGATGGATTTTGAGGGTGCCAGACGAGCCAAGGCTGCCAGTACTTGGGGAGATCGGGTGATCAGCAGTGGGCATCAGAAGGTCGTTGTATATGCGACAGTGCTAGCCGGTCCGGCGTTTGAGTGGGTAATTGGCTTTGACCTCGCCGTTCGTGGTAAACTAGTGATGGAAGGCTTTTTATGAGTGGGTTGACGGCCCCATCGCACAGGCTGAAGATACATATTTATGCCCACGAACGATGCTGGTAAACGTCCGAGGGGGATGAGCAAGAGGCATCCACTCGCCGGCCCCTTCTCCCGCGAGCCCAGTCGGCTTCCTTCCTCTTTCGGACGCCACGCCCGTGCGGCTTTTTTTTTCGTGTCCGGGCGTGAAGGACTGCAACATGACCCTCGTCCTTGCTGCGCGCGATGCTCCCGACACCCGTGCAGAGTTCTCCCCGGCGTGGCGTCTTTCAGTACAATGCCAAGGGCGGTCGCTTACGCTCGTTCGACTACCACGCCACGCTCCGGTTTTTCAGCGGGCGCTCACGTCTGACCAACCTGGGCGTGCTCCTCCTCGTTGCATTTGGCTGTCTATCTTTCCTTCACAACCTTGCTTACATCCTTTCCTCTCCTCTGTCTTCGTCGGGCGTCGGACTCGCGGAGTATGCGCCACCGGGCAGCATTCTCGGCACCATACGGCGCGATGAGACGATAGCGCGTCTCTCTCACCTCGTTGTCATACCTGGACACGCCATTTGGTCTGGTTCCAAACCCGAGGAGGTGCTCGATGAAGCGATGTGGACGCTGGAAGATTATCAGAGGGGTGGTGGCAGGGTGTCTGCCTTCGTTGATCACATCCAGCGCGGGTAAGCAGCCAAATTCGTCGCCCACCCTGTGCGTGACGTCCCCGAGCCCGTAGCTCGGGATAAAACGTTGACACTTGAACGTTGCAGAGCACGCCTGGCGTTGCAAG
Source organism: Tylopilus vinaceipallidus (assembly GCA_038089215.1). Classification (NCBI taxonomy): domain Eukaryota; kingdom Fungi; phylum Basidiomycota; class Agaricomycetes; order Boletales; family Boletaceae; genus Tylopilus; species Tylopilus vinaceipallidus. The sequence continues at coordinate 34,945 of JBBPKK010000171.1, forward strand.
ACAAAAATTCTTTGCTGGTGTTCAGTGGGTAAGGGCTCATGTGACACGCGTATCGCGATCGAACGCTCACCCACCGGATGATGATCTCGACGCCGCAGCGGCCAAACTAGACTTCAATCGACGACAACGGAGGCTGAGTCATACATGCGATTGGCACTGGCCATGAACCTGTTTCGCGTCACCGAAGCTGCTGGTGCCAACGCCCCGTTCGTCCGCGCCACAACGGAGACGTATGCGCTCGATTCGTATCAAAACGTCTTGTTTTCCATCGCACGGTTCCATGAGGTTACTGGACGATACCCATCTCGAATCACCGTCGTTGGCTATGAGATGAAGCGGCGACGGTTTGAAGAACTGCATCGAGCGGCAGTTAGATTTCCCGCCCCGCTATTTGAGTATATTGGCCTCGAGCCGCTCACCACAGACGATGAAGCTATCACGGCTCGCGAAGGCGAGGTAAGGGTCGAAACACTACATCCTAGGATTCACACTAATTCCGATGATATTCACGATTATATAGCTCAGAAACGGCTACCAGCCATATACCCTTGACATGTATGGCTGTCACGACTACCTCCTTGCCAAAAGGCGGGGTAGGAACCCATTCATACGATTTCACCCCTACCACGCATCCGCGCCGGAACTGCGTGGTTTGCTCGAGTGGTGTCCGGATGATCCTAAAACACTCTACCAGGGTCCTCTACCCTGGGATGTGTTTGAGTGATGTGGCAAGAGCCCTTTCACGACGCACTGTCTCATATATAGATAGCGCCGCATCTCAATAAACGTAATTTATTTGCAGGCCAGCATAGTGCTGCATGGCGTGCGCCATGTGCGACTGTGAAAGAAATTTGGGTGTTGACAGGGTCCTGTGGGACAAGGTTTATGAATCAAGCCGCATCCAGATTTGGGGTAGGCGGGGAGCCGAGCCGAATGTTGGCCAGGCAAGGTCCAGCTCGGCGAGCGCATGTCGCTGACATATCCAGGGGACGTGGAGGAAAGCAACGTTGTTGATTATACTGACGACTGACTTTTGCCAAGAGTTCTAGGGCTCATCGCAGTGATGTCCTTTAGCGCGGATCACCGAAGCTTTCTGTGCGGCCCTTGTCCATCGTGCCCAAGGACGTTCCGCACCAAGCCAGAAATGACACGGACAGCGTGCATGGTGGCGAGGGGCTTCACTATTGCTTCTGCGGTTGCATGCGGGCCCTTCTCCCTCTCTGTTTGGCACCAAACGTCTAGGTGAAATGTGTCCCCTATGAATTGCCTTCTATTTATGCCACGGCGCGTAGTCTGATGCACTAGGTCAGGGGGGCGGTTGGAGGATTACTTGCTGATGTTTTACGACTCCTTGGACCAGGGGGCCACCCTGGCTGTCTGCTTCATTTCCGAGTCTTGTGAAGAACAATTTCCAAGAGCAGACGATGTTAGGGTGGTCTCCTGTCATACAGACCGCCACTGATCCAACTCACGCCTTCATTGTGATGACAGCTGCTCATGGAAGCAACCGACCAGCGGGATGCATGCCATCAGCACCTTTGCACCCAGTCATTCACTCTCTTCTATTAGATTGGAAGAGAGTTCCTCCGCGGTTGCCTTGAGACTTCCTTGTGGTCGAGGTCGCCACTGTCCGATGGACGGAGCGGCCTCCTCAATTAATGGAACCTGCCACGACCCCTTGGAATCTGGACTGGAACGCCCATTCTGGCTCAAATTTTCTACCGACAAGGTAGGTAAAAATTTGTTCGCGTTGGGCTGATCGCCGCCGTGCATCCATCCTCCAGCGCGTGGTGTCAGGCTCGGGTCAAGGCCAGGAGAGGTCGGTGCGTTTATTTCACCACTGACTTGATGGCCCACGGAAATGAATAAACAAATTTTTTGAGTCTGTTGCCAATCCTGAACTACGCAGCGTTTCAAGACGAGACTAACCACCGATCGTGCCAAAGGAGGACTGGCCTTGGCAGACAGTTGACTTCAACAGCAGTGGCACACGATATATCCTCGTTCAGCTCCTATGCCGTTCGACGCGCTCCACCCATCCATGATTACCACCTATGCACATGATCGGTATCACGGACAATGACACTGCCGGATTTGGTTGCGCCGCAGGCAGTGCAGCATGGACGCAGTACATACCGGAAGGCTCCTGGCGAGCTGGGAGCGGGACCCGGCTCGCCGGATCTCGCCTTCGACTGTAAGGGGAGCGAATTTGCCATTTGCGTGGGTAACACGCACTGGCACCCATGCCACGGCTCCTTTGTGCTGCGCCTCCGTGATAGTCGTGGGGTCCATGCGTTTTTTTTTCGAATGCTGAAGGACGTGCACTATGCCGCACAGAACGTTGCCCCTGCACTGGCACACCTCTCGAGCCCTCTGTCGGCTCGTCGGCTTGCTCTTGAATCGGATTCCAGACCATCGTCGCAAAGGAGGACAAAGTTGAATTCGCGGATGACAAGGATCCAGAAATAGGTCGGTTGAGCGCCTACGCATACCGTCCATGACAAACGGACGCCTCGGTATGCTTGGCGACAGGCCTTTGATATCTTGCTTTCGACCGCGCGTTGCTCGTGTGCATGCCAGTGGTTGGCATCCCAGAGGAAAACGATGAGTCCCCGAATTTTGGGGTAGTTTGTGCGACAAAGATAGGCCGGCGGTAGTACGTGATCAGTGCCTCCATCATCTCACCTCTTTGCCCACGAACGCGCCCAGGGGACATAGTACTCGTGACAATACCGTAAGTGCGAATCAGAGCAGGAAAACGAAGTTCGGGGATAGCCTGATACGGTGAACAACTTCCGACACCTGGTGTACCTTTGTCCCCTGGAACCAAGTTACCACTCTTGGGAGCGCTCGTTCGTCGTCGAACATTCTAATTTGCACCGCATCGGACTTATGGGCGAGATGGACCCATGTAGGAAAACAAGAGACCCAACTGGCCAAGAGGTTGGTTCAAGTTGTTGTCATGTCATTCTTCGCTTCCTGATTATCTTGTGATCAACCTCGCTTGATGAGGAGTTATTTAATAAAGGGCGGCGTTAGGATAGGACATCGATAACGACATCACTTCTTTGGAATGCTTCGCTTCTCGCGCCGGTAACTTCCCTCCCCCAGCACAGACAAAAGTATCCGCGCAAAACAAAAGTTGTGGGGTTGTTACACGTCAACTTGTACATACAACGGTCCAGATGACGTTCGATTAGTAAACAAAGTTTGCGCCGCTCACGTCTGCTCACAGTAATGTGGAGGAGGTGCGCCCCGACGATTGTATCATGTCCTTTGAGGTCGGAAATCCATGGCGTTTGTGAGCACCCCAACCGAGTGATTCTTTCAATTTATTTGTCCACTGTGTCCTTCGCACCCATCTGATGAGGGTCCCCATCGCTGCCGTTATAGCGGGGGAGGGTAATTTCGGTTAGCGGTCCGGCGTTCTATCTGTGCGGATTTCTGGCGTTCCGTGATTTCCTGCTGTGCTGTTAGCTAGCACAAAGAGCCAGCAAATGAGGGCGGCACATGTGCAGATAGTTCTGAACATTTGAAAGTGCATGCAGGCGGGTAGAATAGGGATCGTAACGGTCGGTGGACGCTTGTACGCAAATGTTCGATATAGTTTACCCAATCATGGACTTTGTGCGCAAGTCGGCCTCTGTTTCAGAGCAAGGAACCTCGAAGGACCGATCCAGCCACTCGTAAATCGAAAGGCGATGTGGGCGATGCATGTTGTTGAACGAACTCACCTTTGGGGTTATGTTGATTGTCCTTTGTAGCCTTACACGGGCGCCATAGCCTGACACAGCGACTGTGAGTAGTACAGGTTCCACAAAACAGAGAATTCTATCGTACTTTTTCTCATTCGAAACTGTTAGTCATGGGCTGGCACACTGACTTGCACTGCAGTCAGCTTCTCAGGCATAATATTGATTGTAAATATTTCCTCACAATATAACCTTGGTTATAACGATCTCGATCCGGAGTTCAGCTCCGGCTGCTAATACCGGTGGTGCTGTCATACCCTCGTGGCGTCGTGCATTCTTTGTCGGAGGAAGAAACTCGCTTGCCATGAGAACGTAGTCTTCAAGAGCAACTCAAAGGTACGTGCACCAAGAATCACTCGCCGAGCTGTCAAGGGGATATTAGCTCTTCCAGGCCTCTTGTCACAGCTGGTTGGAGACAAGTAAGCTTAGTAAGCTCACGCCCACATTAGGAAGGTCCAAAGATTCGCCGCGGCCTTGGAAAAAGTGTGGCCACAGGTCACTTCGACACCTCTGCTTTCCCTCATGACGACTCCTGCACGGCTCCGGATAGCTATCGTTGCTTCTGGAGTGCGTAGTCCATCGCGCTGCATTCATACCTCCTCGCCCGTGTTATTGGCCGGGGGCAGGAGGACGACAAGGAAGAACAATGTAAAGCCAGGTGAGCACCTTTGACGGACTCTTCAAGCCGATAGCCTCATACAAGCGCATACAGCCCCTTCATCGAAAACCCGTCTCGTGCAGTCATTGCAACCAACGGGCAGGGCAAAGAGGCTCGGGTCGCTGCACGTTGCACCTTCGTCGCGTCCATCTTTCAAGCGAGATACCGCTCCCCATAGTGGTAAACGGCCGAGGCAGCTGGTTGCGCAGCGTTCGACACCGTTGCAGGAACAATTTGACCTTTCTACTCCATCTCTTCCGGAGCCTCTTCCGAGCGAATTCACATCGCCCCCGCTACTTCCTGGTCTATTACAGAGCGTCAGGGAGACGCTGGGTCAATGTGCCGCTCCAACAGCCATCCAGGCACTTTCATTGAAACACCTGATAAAGGGCTCAGATACAGGGTCGAAATGGAAAGAGTACCTCCTCGCCAGCGAGACTGGCTCTGGCAAGTCGATTGCGTACCTTTTACCGCTCCTCCAGGATCTGAAACGGGTCGAACTCGAAAGCTCCACTCCTCTGCGCGCACCCGCGACGCGGCCGCTGAGCCCCCGGGCTTTGATACTCGCACCGACGCACGAGTTGTCCCGTCAACTGGCGGGATTTGCGAAAAGGCTCTCACATATGATCAAATTGCGCATATTGTGTGCCTCCAGGGCGAATTCACAAAGCATCGCTAATAACAATGGAACCGCTTCAAAAATGAAGATGGCGATGCATGTCGCGTTCGATAACAGCGATGTCGGTGCCGCGACGGTTGGAAGCGGCGGTCGCTCGTCGCATCAAGTCGATGTACTTGTCGGGACCCCAATGAAGCTCTTGGAGCTCGAGAAGGGCAAGGGATGGAATTGGGAGCAAAGAGCGCACGAAAGGGCGCAAAGGGCCGTATCTGAGAAGACCTCGGAGGCTACTGCTACATCGAAGCTCGAGCCCCCGGCACGCAAATTCTGGGTAGACGAGCCCGAAATGAGCTTGGAAAACATTGAGTGGGTCATCATCGATGAAGCAGACGTTCTTTTCGGTAGGCTTGGTATCCTGCTCTCTATGGATGGCAATTGATCTATCGAGCATATAGACTCTGACTTTGAGGCATCAACACGCCAGCTGTTGGCTGACATCGCGGCCGCAAAAGGACAGCCTGTACCTGTTTCACCGGCTTCCTCTGTGACGCAACTGACACCCGGTTCCTCGCAATCGATATCATACCCTTTCCATCTCCTCCTTACCAGCGCTACCATTCCAAATTCCCTTAGTAACTATTTGTCTACTCACCACCCTATGCTAATTCGTCTTGCGTCCCCTAATTTGCACCACTTGCCCAGTACGCTGCGAACAGAACATGCCAAATGGACGGGCGGAAACAAGGATGCAGACATTGAACGCCGGATACGGCGTGTGTGGGCGGAGGATGCGCTCACGCATGCCAAGAAGGCTCTCCCCGCTGGTAGTCCACCCCAACTCTCCAAAATCATTGTCTTTTGCAACAAGAAGAGTAAAGTGGCACAGCTGACAACCTTCCTCGGTGATCGTGGTGTAGCCTGTGTCGCGCTCACGGGAGACGCGGGCGCTCGCAAGAAGGGGAACAATCACCACTTGGACGGGTTCTTAAAGTCGAGCGCGTCCACAGATGCTCGCCTGGCGACATCTTCCGCATCGAATCCCGCGCGGACCCCTCACGTACTTGTCACGACGTCTCTCCTTTCTCGCGGCCTCGACTTTAGTCCTGACATTAAGCATGTGTTCATCGTCGATGAACCGCGGAACATGATCGATTTCCTACACCGCGCCGGGAGAGCAGGTCGTGCTGGAGAGTCGGGCAAGGTCGTTGTGTTCGGACGTGCAGAAGGTCGTGGTAGCGGTCGGACGGAAGAAATGCGACAGAGGGTGCGGGCGTTGGTATAAAGTGTAAATCCTTTGTTCGTCAGTAAGTTATGGTTGTACTGATGAGCGTCTGTCCGCTTAGTCGATGTAAACGTCTGGGATAGGGAACGAGAGGTCTTTCTTTGATGATCATGGTTAAAGCACTATGCCCAAACATGCACCAATGTCTCTCTTCAGATTTCTCTAACCCTCGATATTATCCGTTTATTCAGGCGGATCGCAATGACAACAGGAATGTAGAACTACCTTCGAAATAAAATGAGGGGTTCGAAGAGCGCACAATCAATGAGTTCGACATTAGAGAACGTACACGGTCCATAAATTAACGACAACAGTACAAGAACGGACACCGAAGTCCACCTAGGAGACAAACGAACCATTGTCACGTTGAGATTTACAAAACGTATATCCGAGTTCATAACAACGTCTTCCATCCCACGTCGCGGCACTTCTTTACAAGGCGCTTCACTTCTTGGGAACGCGCACGCGTAGTCACGAGAAGCGTGTCTGGCATGTCGACGATGACCAAATCGTCGACACCAAGACAGGTGATCAGCCGTCCGGAACCGGGAACCACAATCCCACCAGCAGCCTGCTCGGTGAGCACTGCGGGAACAAAAAAATCAGTATTGGCACCGATATCAAACGTGGGAGTGAAAACTACACACCCAAGTTACCATCGCCAAGAATGCGAGGTTGGCCGGTTTCCGCAGGAAGGAGATCCGCGAGAGAAGAGAAGTCTCCAACGTCATCCCAGCCTGATGAAAGTGATATCAGGGAAGCACTCGTTTTGATTCATCAATCCGCGGAACTTACCGAAAGTGGCAGGTACAACGGCTACCTTGCCCTCGGCAGCAGCGGGTTCTGCAACTGCGTGGTCGATGGCAATTTTCTCCAGCGTTGGCCACACTTCAGTCAATGTTGCCTGACGCTTGGCTTCGTCCGACCAAACATCGGCAATTTTTTGCAGCCCGTCATGTAGGTCAGGCTTGTGATCTTTCAGCAGATCCAAGAGCACAGTTGCCCTTGTCACGAACATGCCAGCATTCCAGCGATAATTACCCGTGCCAATGTAGGCAGCAGCCGTGCGGGCATCTGGCTTCTCCTTGAAGCTCGACACGAGTCGCGCATTAGGAGCTTGCTTGATGCCCAGCTTATCACCGAGACGAATATAACCGAACCCAGTGGATGGATGCGATGGGGCAATACCAATCGTCACGAGGTAGTCGTTCTTGGCTACCTCGACTGCCTCAGCTATCGCCGAGAGGAACGCGTCGTCGCCAGAGATCATGTGGTCTGCAGCAAAGGACCCAATTATAGCCTCAGGGTCCCTCCTTGCAAGGACGGCGGCCGCGAGACCAATAGCCGCCATAGATTCCTTCGGCCCTGGCTCGCAAAAGAGGTTGTCGGCAAGGAGATCTGGCAATTGTTCGTGGATAGACTTGACGTGCCTTGGTCCAGCAACGACGGTTAAACGCTGCGGAGAGGAAAGGGGTAACAATCGGTCCCATGTGGCTTGAATAAGCGATCTTCCTTTCAAAGTTAAGTCCAAGAGGAACTTGGGGTGTCCCTCTCGGGATAGAGGCCAAAGGCGTGTACCAGCCCCTCCTGCGGGAATGACGACGTAAAACCCTGGAATGTCACGTTGGGCATATGAGATGGTAGTAACAGCCTTGTCTCCGAGCGGGGAAGGCCCGAGAAAAGAGGTGGAAACTGCGGGTAGGCTGGGAATGTTGCAGGCAGAAAGGAACGGGGACTTTGCGCGGAGCAGAGGACTGCCGGGAACGGGGGTGGTGGAACCAGGTGAGGGAACGACGCGGCTTCCGTTCACGTTGTAGTTCTGCCGACAGGGCGCTCAGTCGGTGAAATTACAGTCGCACCGGCGACGGACATACGTTCAGGCCATCTTTCACTTGTTTCTCGAGGCTTGCGTTGGCAAGTCTCAGGTCCACGCATTCTTGGCGAAGTTCGGATATCTCAACTTGCTAATATTACCCTTGTTGAGAACGCAGGGTTGTTAAACCCAGTAAAACTGGCAGCGCACCGATTTCTGTACCGCACCCAATATCTGCGCAAACATGGCCTCTACGCTAAGGGCATCAGCAGTGGTATTTGCCTGTGTAGGTAAAGTGCTGGGAATGTAGGACATGGTGGTTTCAGGTCAAGGGTATTGGGTCAGAACAACGGGGTTTTGCTGCACGACGAGGCCGTTTTGCAAACGTGTCATATTTGATGGCTATAAGGTCTAGCCTATTTCGGGACGGTCTCGGCTCGGAGTCGGAGTCGGTACGGTCTCGGTTCGATAACATGGACGCAGTATCCCAAATAACGTTTTTGTCATTGCAGACGAAGTACATAACCGAACAACTTCTCCGAGTAACGATAACACTCGCATTGAGAAACCTAGCATATGCATCGAATCGTACCATACGATTCGTGGCGACTTTTCCAGTATGTTGCAACAAGGACAGGTCTATATGGACTGTCCCAAGTGGACGAACGAGCGGCCCTTTTGGGGTGTGTGAGCTTTCGCGGGTCTCGATGTGATGCCTAGTCGTCGTCGCTTTCAAACTCCACCGCTTGATACTTGCGTGCTTTTTTGTGAGGATTAGCTAACGATGCACCTTTCGGACGACGATTCGATGCCGATAGCGCAGCTTCGATGCAGCCACGAGGCCGTCAGTGTAGCCAACGACATACCGGCTTGGAAACCTACTCGGCTCTGGCTCGCTTGACGGTGACTTCGCTTTCGCTACCTTTCCCGCCTTGA
>JBBPKK010000172.1:0-43824 GCA_038089215.1 Tylopilus vinaceipallidus
CAACTAGTAGTTACTGAGTACAGAGTACTATATGCCACGCGTTACTGATACTCCTTTCCCTGTCCCCATCATCCATTGGTTTCCCGTGGCCATATCGCCGTTATTCAAGAGGACGGGGATCCCGTGGTCATACGTATACCTGACTTATCACGCACCATTGTGATACATCCAGGAGTTGCGGACACCCCGGCCCGGGCTATAGTCCCAACCTCCCAGTCTCCGTCGCTCATGGCGACCGTACCGCTGTTTCCCGCACCCGCACCCGTACCCGCACCCGCAACAAACCCCGTCGCAGCGTTCACTCACGAAAGATGCCGGATATCCAAAGAACCACCGCGCTGAACGGCTTGGTCTTGGTAATCCGCGGCACGCTGCCAAACCGTGCCCCCGCGACAACGACAGCACAGACGAAAGGGACCAACAAACGAGTACAACACGAAACGTAAGCCGACGTAGCGCGATCTGCGTGTTCGATGTGTTCAAATGCCATCTCATGTTTATGTAAATTGAGGGACGGGAGCAACTTGCCCTCGCCAACACCGCCATCCTGCGCTTGTCGTCTTCTTCCCCTTGCCCTACTTTTCCCCGGTCAAAGTCGCGCAAACACCCCTCGCGTGTGTCGAGATCTCAATTCCCCCTCGGATGTACACCTCGCTGCACTGGACACCCACGATCAACTCGGACATCGATCCGTCGGTGCAAGCCTGAGCCTAAAAGAAATACAACATGCCTCACTGAGGGACCGAACGCCAAACAGGCACCGAAGACCCACACCGCGATGCCCGAGAACAGGAACCACGCGGCCTGGATAAGTTCCTGTTCAGCGCCCGCGCTGGCACCGTCGCTTGATGTGTCTTCGTCGTTCGATCCACGTCCGAAGCACATTGGACGAGGCGGTTCGCAACGTGATCCGCTCTCGTCGCCGCCAATAGCTTATCGCCAGCCCTGGTTGGGCTCGTATACGTAAGCGTTAATTGAGGTGCTGCGACATGTTCCTCGTGCTCCAGGCTCTTGCGTCTTGCTCCGGCGATTGCGGAGGTCAGGTTTCCAATGGCTCGGAGACTTTATCGACTCGGTGGCATTCTGACGCCTCGCACCACTTCTGTAACAAAGTGGTATTTTGGATCGCAACCTCTTGTCATCCGTCATCTGGGTATGCTCATCATTATGCAACCAGTCACACAGTGTGGCGCATTCGAAGTGCTTGCCGCATCATCCTCGGGGGCAGGCGCCCTGATCATGGGCTGCCGACGGGCCGAAGGGAATAGACCGTCAACCCGTATGTATGAGTGGCCGAACCATCGGCTCACAGATTAGGTTTCAAGCGCGCAGCTGCCTCCACAGCCTCTTCGGAAGACCAAACGATCCAGCTCTACGTGCCTAGGGAAGTTCATTGCGATTTCATGTGAACATGCCTGGCCAACGCCGTCAATAATCCCGAGATGCGGCGGCAGAACACGCTCGTCGATCCGAGGGTATAGCCCTGTTAATTACACACTTCGCCTAGGCACGCCGACGGCGTTATTTGAGTTTCTCGCGACCGCATCCCCGAGGACAAGCTGGTGGTCGTCCGCGGCGGAAGAGCGCGGGTGCGCGCATTGAGACCGACTGGCCACTTTCCCGCACTGTTTCGTCTGATCAGGCTTAATTGCCCCTGATATTATTCTACCAATCTCCATCATCTAGCCATCCTTCGTTTGGCACCGCCCACTGCTCTCGAAGACAGATAGAAAGGGTATGTGTACGGGTACGAAATCAGGCGGTATCCGAGACGCGAATTGGACGTCGTCAAAAGAGTGTAGTATCTATTATAGTTTGCAGTATTCTTTGGTGACGAGAGCACAGAGGCATTCGGGGTACGAGGCTTGCATCCAATTACAACGAGATCCAAGCGGTCTAGCGCGACGTATCCACACGATACCGCTGTTCCAACTGCGGCGCAAACGAAAGAGGGACGAGGGTTGTCCACGGCATCTCCTCTCGGAAGTGCCCGTCCGTTGCCTCATCGTGCGCAAGGGAAGACCAGAGGTTGAGGATCAGTCGACAACCAATCACTGCTTGTATCGGTGCCGGAAACGCCTCGAAAACCTGCGTCGATCGAATCTGGTGTGGGGTGGGCGTGGTCAGCGTGTCTGCCTGACGCGTGTGGATGAACGCACCCCGAGATACTGGCCGATGACGAGGATGACGAGGCGCGTCAGTATAATGCTATCGTGTGCAGAAGTAACATAAAGGATGCCCGTGCAGTCTAGGACAAGGGCCAACTGCGTGCCACGAAAAGTAGCCTGCGTTACCCTTGATGAGAATATCTGCGATATATATCCCGTCTACCCGCCTCGCACGGCATCCCGATATCCAGTCCCGAACGCCATGGCACGACGCCAGCAGGCATAGGACAGTGCCGTATACGATTACCGCCATCCAGAGGATGTAGAGTTGGTAAAATGACGGACTTGCACGTCGGCGCAAATGTACGACCCAGCCAGAATCTCGTTCGTGACTAGACTACCGTTCATGGGTTCTTGCGTATCAACGGATAGAGCAAAAGGACCTACTTGACGAATATGCACCGATACACCCCGTGACCGTGACCATGGCCACGATCTCACACACGTAGCCGAAGGCCATGAAAGCGAGGATGATCTTGAATCCCGTTTACTTACAGTCGTGAGCGGGCTGATCTGGCTGGAAGCGATGGCAGACGAGAAATGCACGACCGTGATGCCATTAGTACGAGCAGGAAACAGGGTTGAGCATTGATCAGGGAAGAGGCACGCGTTTTGACTTTGAGGCCCAAGGGAAGCCACATAGAGATTAGCAGGAATGATCAGGGAAGACGAGCGTCCCTACTGATGATGTTCAAGCTAAACTCGTCGCGTTCAGTGGGGAGCCTGAAACAAGCTTCGACCGTTGGCTTACGTGGCAAGCCCATCGCCGATATAGCGGATCTAGACCACCATACCAATAAATCCCATACGCGGCAGAGATGTGAGGCGGCCCTACGTACGAGGAGATAACTGATACTGCCGAGACCGAAGCGGTGGTTCTGCCGCAAATGCATTGACGGACTGACAACAGGACGTGGAGGTCATACGCGTACCCAGATGTGATCCACCTGCTCGAAGGCGCCCTCAGCGCACACATATCTGCAGCGGCCAAGGAAGGCGTCCTTACCTCTCGATCTAGCGAAATGGCTTTATGGACCGAATCAACGATGCCATCAGGGTGGCGGACAGTGCTGCAAATCCGTACCGTGATCATGCAACACGGCGGTGGCGCTCGCAGGTGTGAAGCAATCTCCGTGACCAGAAGCAAATGTCGAAGGAAGAGGAAGACGGACGTAGCTTGGCAAAGCCGCGTGATGTCGGCCACGTTCGCGGTCGGGACGTATCCAAACGCGGTCAGGTCCATGGCAGGGCGGGGCGTGCGCCGAGGCTGAACTCCAGCGCCTGCGTCTTCGATTGGGGTTCATAAATCTGCTCGACAATGGCTGCGGGCACAGCGTTAAGGTCGAGCAGATCATGGTACCTGTGCACCGCCGACCGACCATTCTCAGAGAACACAGCTGACTCGTCCGCGGAATGTCATCGTGCCCATGATCGAGGTGGGCGGAGTCACCGTGGTATCGGGCAGCAGTAGGACAATTTGCACGCCGTCATCGCCGCAGGGCTTTCCGAATGACCACTGGCCATTGAACTGTTTGACTGGGCACCCGGAATGTATAGGCGAGCCGACAATGGTGATGATGGGAAGAGTCGTCGATTCTACTAACAGCGAACAGACTTCAGTGCAGCCAAGCTCGCTGGTCGACGAGAGCCCCAGTTTTTCTTCCTTTCTTCACCACCTCTGAGTCTCTGAACAACCAACGCACGCACCCAGCCATGCGAGCATGGAAGCAAAAAAAAAAAAAAGGACGTCGTTCGCATACACGCAGGACAATGCTGGCACACAGCGTTTGCGTGCCGGTTACGACGAGCATCGATCCCACTCCCAGACTAGATCAATTCAAGTCGAATTCGAGGCAGCTGGCCTCGGTCAGAAATTCTACAGCTCTACACATTGCAATACACTGCACACATCCATCAAGTAGAAGGCTACAAATCGATCATCACGACGACAAGCTCACAATGCCATCGCGATCCCCATCAACACGGGCCAAATCACGAACACGAATCGAAACTTGAGCTTGTCCACGTCCACGCCCCGGAGTCCTGCATTCGACGCCCGCTGGCCCGGCCCTTGTCCTTGCCCTACACCACTCCCCGACGGCGTGGGTGCGCCCGTGGTTGACGTCGTCGTCGATCTCGTCGTCACCGTCGTCCAACCCGGCGCCGATCCCGTGCTCGTCGTCGTCGACACCATTGTACCTGTCCCAGATCCATCCCCAGATCCACTTGCGCCCCCATCCCCGCTCGGCGTCACCAACGCCACAGCTCCACTCGCGGTCCCCGTCCCCGTCGTCGTCATCAACCCGGCCCCAGTCCCATTTCCATTGGCCTCGATCACGAAATCGGCCGAATACACCACCGCAGCCATCGGTGCGCGCGTCGTAAACCGCAACGTACTGAGCCATGTCCGCAATCAACCCCCACCCGACCGGGGCAAGAAGAGGAGAAAAAAGGAAAAGTCAGCCCATGCCCTCGATCGCCCATCTCGGTGTTAACACGGCACGACCGGGCGCCTCCCAGCGGCGTCGCGCCCCCGCGCCCCCAGATCTCGATAGCGAGGGCCCTCGGACCGCCCCGACCCACGATCCGCGCGGGCCCCCCTACCCACATGACACAGGCACCCAGCCCCCCGCCCTCGCCCCACACGCCGGCCGCCGCGCACATCAGCGAGAGACGCCACTCACAACCTGGACCCCGGGCGGACCACCCAGCCCGGCACCGTCACCTGGCACCCCTGCCCCATCGGATCCACACCCTCGGCGAGCCGCACGAGGAACGTCTGCCGTTCGCCAGCGCATCAGCCATCGATGCCCGTCGTCCACCGTCGCTGCGACGCGCTCACCTCGGTGTCCCGCCACAGCCCGACGTCCACGGGGCCCATCGCGCTCAACAGCGGCGCGCGCCCGTCCTCGATCCAGCTCACGGACATGGGCACGTCCGTCGTCCAGATCGTCGCTTGGACCGGCGCGGTCGGGTAGAGCGACCCACGCACGCGCGGGAGCCAACAGGCGCAGAGACACAGGAGCGCGTGGTGGGCGTGCCGCATCTTGGTCGTCGTTTTTTTTTGTCTATTAGGCGTTATGCAATGAATAAATGAGATACAGACCCGCTGCGAGAACGGAAAGCGAAGATGCACAGCGGGCGAGGACGTGAATGCGTTGGTCAAGGCACAACCCTAACAACTGGCACGCGCGGGGGAACGAACGCGTCCGAGTCACGTGCAGAGAAAATCAAACGCCCATGGTATTCGCAACGAGGTCTACACTAAGCTAGTAAAGGAACGGCGGACGGGAGAGGAAAATACAAGTGAATAAGTAATCTACACCCCCTTTTGGCGCGTTTAGAATACCCAAGGAACATAACGTGTGTCGACAGGCATGAAACATTATAAAGGGGTAACTTCCCAAGCTTGTAAAATCAACAGTCATCCAACGTAGCAAGAGTCCAACGGACAACAACCAATCATGTAGAGAGCCCAAAGTATGTCACATCATCCGTTCCTTGACTTGCACGGCACGAAGCCACAGTTCTCCCGGACGGCTGCATCGCGGCGTTAGCCAGGCATCGCACCACGTCCAGCGGCATCACGCACCTCTTTTCACGCAGGATTCGCCACACCCGCCTGTTCTCCTTTTCCTTTTCGTTCCGAATCTTGGTGGCGAGACTCTCCGCTCTAGGCGGGAACACACCCGGCCCACAACGCGCCTGAAGATCTGCAAGACCTTCATTCGTCCCTTCGGACTCGAGGACCACCGAACCGTACCAGCCGGGATCGATGTAGAATCCGTCGACGTTGGGTATGGGGATGCGGACAGTGCCTGAACGAACGAGGGTCTGTCCTTGCGACGGCGGGACGGGCGGCCGGATGATAAACTGTGAGCGGTGGACCCAGCGAACGACATCGTGGAGCGCGCCGTGCGGGCTGTGACGCTGTATCAGCATAACGAACACAGCAACAACGAAACCAACACGCACGTTTCCGTCCGAGCCCGGTCCTGCAACAATTGCAAGTTCTTCGCGATCTCGCGCCCCCACGGACTGATGTCAATGTAGATGATAGGATTGCAGTGCGGATTGTGGTTCGCAGAACCACCAATGCGAATGACGCGGTGAAAGTACGACGGAGAGAACGCCAAACTGTGGAAATACGGCGACAGTTCGCCCACACGCGAGTATCTGTAATCCAAGTCCTGTTCGCACGTCAGCGCCTGCTCTAGGATGCAGATTCAAAGAGACACGCACCACAAGATAGCTCCCGTCCCAGATCAGTCGGCCAAGGTTCCCTTCGTCGCCAACAGCAACATCCCAGACAATGTCACCCACCCTGAGAAGCTTGAGAACGCCGGAACGCTTCAGTTCAGCTTCGCATTCCACCACACTCGCGTCCGATAGCCAGTCTCCTTCGGGCGATGGCACAAACACTCTCAACACCGGCGCGCGCCCGACCCGATAGAGGGGCGACCTGAACTTGGCAACGAGCGACGAGGCACTCGAGCTTTGTTCGTTCTGCCCATGTGAATGGTTACGAGAGTGAGAATAGGAAGAGGTCGGAGACGGGGCTCGGCTGGACATGCTGGGTTGACGCGTGCCTGGTCGCGACAGGGCTTTGCTCTGGTTCGCCGCCTCGGCCGACTGCAACGTCTTCAGATACCTGGCCTCAGAGTCGGCCTGGCCACGAAGTCGGAGAACCACGCGCGTGTAAGATCGCGTGGTGAGAGCCAGGGCTAGAATGTCTAGTGTGTCAGAAGTCGGAATGTCCCGATTCGCTACTTTAGGCTGCAGGTACACTGCGGAAAGGCGTGCGTATTGATGAGCTGGCATCGCCACGCCTTGCAGATAATAGTGCAGATCCTGCGTCCCATGTCAATCAGCGTTGTGACGTAGTGCTGATGCTGAACTTGCCTTCAACGATAGTTCGAGCGGCTCTGCCCATTCATAAGTCCATTTCACGTACCCAACCGTACCCAAGTAACGTTCCAGAACGAATTCACGAAGAATTCTGCTCTGGAAAAGTTGCCGGACTTGTTTGTTGGCGCTGTACAACGCCAACCACTCGGAGTATGACAGAAAGGACAAGAGAACGGGAAGCAGGTTGGCGTCGGACACGAATGCCATAATTGGAAAGTAGGACGGAGGGGGGGTTGGTTCGCGAGGGGGCTGTTCGTCCATCTCTTCGTCCATGGATTGTTGCTTCGCGACCATGTCTGCGACGGCCGCAGGGGGCTCCTTCTCCAGCCATTGACCCCGACGTTGCTGACGTGCGACTTTGTAGTCGTCTGGCGTGATTGGCGTTGGTGGCGTCTTCTCTGGAATGGAAGATGGCGGCGTGACAGGTGTCATTACGGGAGCGGCGTCGGTCAGTGAGGCTTTGGGAACCGGAGGTGGATGGGTGCTGATGTGTCCAGTCTCGCTTGAAAACTCCCTACTTATACGAAGACTCGGGGTGGGGGAAGAAGAGGTTCGGGACCCTGACCTGGTCCTCGGCTTCAGCATTCTGACACCTTCGACGCGCGCAAAAGGGTCATCGTCGAGGAGTAAAGGATCACCCGGCTCCGGAAGCACTTTGTGAGAAGGTGGTGAGGGTGGCTTTTGAGGGGTGGTAGGGCGTGCCTTTGTGAGTACGCGGTGGCGAGCGAGCTCAGAACCTGCATCGCCTCTGATGCCAGCAGAATGCGTGCGTTCCGAAGCCGCGTGCGCCAAGCTGCTCCTGTTGGACTTGAGTCCCAACGGTGGGAGCTCGGTTGGATGGGAGGGCGGACTGAAGCCTGGGCCCTCTTGCGCGCGCAGTTCGGCTGGAGTGGCATTCCGGAGTGCGGACGAGATAGAAGGCTTACGGCGTGTGGGAGGGGCGCCCTCGAGAGACGCGTGCTCGGCGGGGGGAGAAGGATAGGGATTCGTGTGGGGCAGTCTGGGCTGAGGGGCAGCCGCCATGGCAGCAAAGATGAGCGGACCCTTGCGCAGGGGGGTCTGCTCTCCGGAGCGCAAGATGTCGTAGAGCATGGGGGGTGGTTCGGCGTGAGCCGCAGAACTTAGGCTAGCGTGAGAGGATGGTCGGGTCAGGGTGCGCACACGGTCAGGGTAGCTGGTGGGCGGTGCGGTGGACGAGCGGTGGACTCTGGCGTTGGGGTTGGGGGACGTGAGGGGGCGTGAGGACGAGCTGTTGCTGGAGTCGATGCGGGAGTGCGATGAGGAGGACGCATTGTTGCGAGCCTGTGAGTTTATAACACGTCAGGGCCAGCAAGTATCATGTAACTCGATTACGGACAGAATGCAAGCTTGAAGCGACGGCATCCAAGCGCCCGCCTGGGTGAGTGCTGACGTCAATTACCTAATACAAGCAGCGGTGAGCGCGAGTCTGGACAACAAGAACAAACAAGAGCGGGCGGGATCCTTGTTCCCGGGAACCCTTGGCTATCGGACGGTGCAAGACCGGGGCGATAATGACCGCAGGGCCGGAGTAAATCCGGAGATGGGTGGCCGAGATGGCGCGACGGATCTGTGTCAAAAAGAGCGACGGGCTCACCTCGGCAAGGGGGGCAACTGAGCTAGCCGACGTAGAGGTCGCATACGATCCGTGAGTTCTGCGGGTAGAATCGGTGTGATGACTACTGGAAGAATGGCTGGAACTCGATCGAGGCTTCTGCGGCGGTGCATGATGGCGGTGGGCGTTGGACGAAGAAGGCGGCTGAGTCGCCATATGGGATGCCTGGGAAGGAGGAGCGGGAGAAGGGTGGTGCCGTACGGGTGGGGGACATGAACGAAATTGATTGACGACTGAGGTCACGTTGGCTGCGGATAAGGATTCTTCGAAGTCGAAGTTGGACATCGCCTGGCCGCGAACCACGGCGGGAGGGCTGGTGGAGGGGCGTCTGTGCGCCGGAGGGGATCTGGGGGTTTGTGGGAGAGAGTGGTTGCCAGGGGCTTCGCCTTTCGGACGGACGGGGTGCGGAACAGTTTGGACCTGTCTAGGGGCAGTTATTCGCGGACCTGGTGGCGTGGCAACTGAGCTCGGAGGGGACAATGGCGTGTTACAGATTTTCGGTACATGTACAGGAGTGTTGCCAGCCGGGCGGGAAACGAGACCGGACGGAATGGACGGAACCGGAAGGGGCACGGGAGACGCATGGGGGGCGGTTGGCTGGGGCGGGGCCGGGGAACGCGCAGGTTGTTCGGCTATGTTCGGACGGTGGGGGGCGTCGGCATAGGCCTTCCACGGGTCCCAGGCGTCGTCGACGGGGTCTGGGGCGGGGTCGGGGACGGGGAGGACCGGGGGAGACGCGGAGGGGGGGAGCGCGGGGGCAGGTGCGGGCGGCTCTGGATCGGCGAGGGACAATGTGAGGAGGAGCGGGGGGAGGGACGGAGGGGCATCGGAAGAGCGCCTCTGAGCGGGGGACGGGGACGGGGACGGCCGTGTCTTGTTCAGGGTAGCGCGCTTGCGCAGGAAGGCGGCCATTGGGGTGGGAGGAAGGAAAGAAAAAAGACTAGGAAAATGAAGGGAACATGTTGGTTTAATGCGCCATGTCGAGGATATGTCTAATCTACCCGCGGCGATCTTCAATTAACCTCCCTTTTACGGCACCCCCCCTTGTTCCTCGATTCTTTCCGTGGCAACGTGTATCATTCGCGCTGGATCATTTCCGCCGTGCACGCTGGGGTCGCGCTGTGCCGTCTAGCCATAGTTATCCACATGTTCGCCAGCCCCGTAGGCGATCAACCGAGCACCGTCCAATTCCCGCAACCTAGTCCATCCAGGGAACCCCCTTCCATTTTCGCCCCCTGCCAGATCCGAACATCTCCTCCACATATCATCGTCATGTCCGTCGCGATCTGTTCCACCGCTGACGCACGCCCCGCCCTCTGGTGCCCTCCATCGAGCGCTCCCATCCGTGCCCGGCGCCAATCCGGCCCTCCCCTTCTCGCTCACCAACCGACAATCCGATCTGCTACGACTGCGATCAGAAAACCCCGTTTAGGCCCATTCAACCGCGTTTCAATGACGGACAGGAGATCTCCACTCTACCCCGCATCAATCTGCCCTAGGACCCACCCAGATGCCCCCCTGCGCGATCCATCGCGGTCTCATCTCGCTCTCCCGCCACTCAACTTGCGTTTCGGAAGTACCCCTGCCCAGCGCGTCCATCAATACTTTGTATATCCTCATTTCGCCAACGATCTCCCCGAACCCTTTTACGACAACGAGACGCCCCCATCGACCGAGAACTGTTCCATAGAAATCGGTCACGTGCACCTGGCGGTAACAAGGCTGCGCAACTTACACTCTGTCCTGTACATACATCCTGCATCAGCAACCTCTCCCCACCATCTTTCTTACTCACCGGTGATGTAGTGTGCCTCCTTGGAGACTAGATACGATACCAAGCTCCCAACGTCCTCGGCTTTGCCAAGGTACCCCACCGCACACCTGTCTGTCGCCTTGACGCCCCGCATCTCACGTCAACCCCCCAGACCCCTTCAAGCCATGCAGGGACGCACAAACTGGTAGAAATCCGCACGGCGAAACCTGTCGTTCTCGGCCCGCTGCTCGTTCGCTACCCTGAGGCTCTCCACTGTGCTCTCTGTATCAGCCAATCCCTTTCAAGTTCGTCTATAGTTCGGATCCACTTACGCATCGCCGTCGCCATAGCTCCCGGCGCATATGAATTCACTGTGATACCGTGCCTTCCCAGCTCGAGTGCTATGTATCAATACAAAAATCAGTGGGCGGCCCCAATGCGGCCCATGTCGTACAATCCATATCGCGTCAACCATCAACGTTCCATATCGAAGCCCCCATCACGTAGCGCGCAGCACCGCACCAGGAACGAATGCAGAAGCATGCAACCATGAACAGCCCCCCAAAGCGTTTTGTGTTTGCCACGACTTACCAGCGCATTGGACCAGTCCTCGTACCGCAAACTTTGCCGACGAGTACGCAATCTGGTTGACGTGCCCTGCGTGCCCGACGGTGTCGATCAGTTCCATGTACCCCTGCGTCCGTGAGGAGCTCGTACCGATCTTTCCGGCGACGGACGAGGCACCAACAAGCCGACCGCCCCGCCCCTGGGCGATCATCTGCTCCGCAGCGTACTTGAAACAGAGAAACGTCCCCCTGACGTTGACCGCAAATTGGGCGTCCCAGTTATCCAGATCAGCTGTGTTCATCATCGCAACACTGCCAAGACGATACGGGAGCAACGTACTTTCGAGCAGGGTGCCTGGGCGGCAGATGCCCGCGTTCGCGATCATCTGGCACGGATGGTTCACAGAGACGCTCTCACCACGATGCACGACGCACCACGTCTAGTCCGCCCATTTCTTGCACGACGGCCTCGATCATCGCCTTGACCTGCGCCTCATCAGACACGTCCGCGACGACGCTCATCGCGTGCCGACCCTTGCCCGCGATCTCAGCTTGGAATGCGTCGAGGCTCGCTTGGTGCGCTGGGAGGTCGTTGAGCGCGACGTCGAACCCGTCCGCAGCAAGCCGGAGACTGATCGCGCGCCCGATGCCCTGCGCTGCGCCCGTCACGAGCGCGATCCCAGTCGGATTGGAACCCATAACGTTGTCGTTGATAGCGATAAGAAGATGGCTGTTGTGATCTCAGCGGGGTCGTCGTACGATCGATCGCGATTTGTGTGTGATGTGATTGGATGTGGGTTTCCTTTACCATATCACGGGTGATCTGTCCGTGCGGACGGGCCCTTGTCCACCGCCGCGGTTCGACGGACCTGACGCCTGTCCGACACGTCGGAACGACGAGGATGGTCAGCGGGACAAGGGCGTATCACGCGGTGTCGAGCGGTCTGGAACCGGTTCTTCTAGTCCGATCGCCACTTTTGGGCACACTGAACCCGGAACCATGTGCATGTCGCCAAGTGGCCACCGAAGCGGGAAAGCATCTTGGTCAAGAAGTTTTTCTGCCAGCACTTGTCCACAAGTGGGCTCATTGTTTGTAATTCTCCTTCCAGACAATGGTGTCACTTGGACCTCGTTCGGGTGGCGTAAAAGTGCTCCAGCGTGATTATTATGTACATTGCGAGGCGTTGCGATTACCCGAATCTATAACACACTAACCAAAGTCTACTAAGACCGTATGGTAGTATGGACGTGGGTCCCTTGATCAACGTGCTCGGCCCTGCTCGTTGGTGTGCCTCGTCGCGCGCCCTGATTGGTGGATTGAGACAGGTGGCCACCTGGAAAAGGAACAAGGAAGTCTGCTAACCCCAACGAGGCAGCGCTCTTTGCGCCGGCAAGCGTACCCGGTGTGATCATAGCAGATAAGATACCCGTGGGGACGAACCCAATCATGCACCAGATTCGGTTGGCGCAGAAGCAGAAACAGATGCGTGGCCGACCTACACGAAGGCGTAATCCCCAGCTTCTGCGACTAACTTAGATACGCCCGACTGTCGAGCGTATCGACTTGGCGTTCGACGCCGCTGATCGGCACGCCAACAGACGGAGGCGACGCTCGCACGCGCCAACGGCACACGTTCGTGCTAGCCAAGTCGCTCCAAGCCTTGGGGCCACATGTTTCCTTTCCGTTCCGCTTCGCCTCGGTGGCTTACGCCCACACGATAAGTGACAATAAGGAGGGCGTTGATCGGCCCATGACGCGAGCGAAGATGACCCGGCCAAGCACGTTGAACGGTCTAGACGAGCGGCCAGTGGGAAACAACTTGCCTACATCCGGCAAGCTGCGCTCGCTTCGGGACGATCACCCACACATCCCGTTGCCTCCGACGCGTCGAGACCCCGGGCGCGCGCGCCGTCTCGTCCGCGCCTCGTGCCCGGCCTCTTTTTCTGTTTTTTCTTTCTTCTTCCCTTCTGTCAGCCGTCCCCTGAGCGCAACGCGGGTCCGGGCATGTCCAGTGAGAGCGTCGCCACAAAGCGGCCGAAGAAGCACGCGCGACAAATGAACAAATGAACGGCGACCACGACATCAAGTCGCCGTGATGATCGTGGTGCACGCTCACGCACGCCCATAGAATGCGCACCGCCGCTGCCCCCCCGCGCGCGCGAGAACGCGGCGGAGAGGACCATTCGGTATCATCATTGCCAGGTTTGATCCGCTCGGGGGCGTCGTGGAATGAGTGTCGCTGGCCGTGCGTGCGCCGTGCCGACGTGACGCGCCGACGTCGACAGTCTGTTGATCCGTGCACCGCAGGCGCCAGGAACGGGGGACATCCCCATCCTGTGGACGCACCAACGTCGTCGCTCCCCCAGTGCCTGTCGACTCGTGCACGACAAACCAGTGGAACGGAGGGGCCGTTTCTATCCTGGTACGAAAACGATGAAATGGAACGCGGACACGGTGAGGCAAACGTGCTCGCACCCCGTCAACTGGGGGTCCGTGACATGATATTTACTCGAAATGCCTCATCGTGGTGGCAACACTGGCATGACGCCATTGATGGGCCTTTGCCGGATGAATCACGTGTTCTCGTCAGACAGTGGCGAACGCAGGAGCTGCCAAGTCACGGTGTCGTCCCGCACATGGACTGCGGACGACCGTAGTCGAGACGTCACGTCAGGCTGTCGTCGAAATCGGAGCCGCCTGCTGCAGGAGGACCGGATGTATCGACTCCAAACGACACCAATGCTCTCGCCAGACGCACGTGTCGTGTGGTCCAGCGTGGGCCCCCATGCCTGTCTAATAACTCGTCGAGCGTCAACCGTTGTCAAAGTCAGTCTCGCCAGCGCCATGTGCGGAACCGGATGCATTCCCATATCATTCAGCGAAACGACACCAGGGCCATCCTGCTCGTGACGAGCGCCCGGGCGGCGTGAACGCGCCTCGTCGGGCGTCATTGCCAGCGAGCCGGAGCTTGATGAGCTCCTATGTTATCGGCGGTAAGCGAAACCTGTGTCACAGCGGCGCGCCGGATCAACCAGTTAAGCGTCCCGATGTGCTCAGGTGCTCAGTGTCACGTTTGGTTCCGGCAGGGACACGTTGGCTCCAGTCGCCAACTCTGTGCGCATTTGAGACTCGCGGTCCGTTTAGTTACTTGAATGACATGATGGGCTGACGCACGGGTGCGTGGAGGGATATTTTTACCGGTATGCCGCTGGTCGGACAGGAATTTCCCAGAGGTTGACAGGGACGAAGGTCCTTCAAACGTGTTGACCTCGCTGTGGGTGTTAGTAATTCGGAAAGATTCAGGTTCGTGATCTCATCTTGGTCGGTTGTTGGCGTTGGTGCGACGTCAACGTCAACGTCAAACGCGTTCCAACGTGTACACATAGATAGAGTCTTTGCCTAAAAGTTGTCCCCATAGCACCCGGCCTCCAGTCGCCACATACCGTAGGCAGGGACAATCCAGCACCTGCTGTCAGTGGGTCGACGCGTTCAACGGACCACTGTATCTGCCGACGCCGTGCACAACCGTGCAGTCCAAATCCCGAAAACGGGCGACGAAGACCACATTGTACTATGCCGCCTCCCACGCAAAATGCCTTGAACGCGCGGTGAGGACACGGTCAGTGAAATGCCGTTTTCAAACGGCGCGTAGAAGCCTGCCCCCACGCAGTCGTCCAAGCCTGAGATTGGCGACCATCTCCTCCGCGACTGGGACGCGCCGGCGGCAGAACGGTCGACTCCAGATGCCAGCATACACGACGAACGTCTTCCCTGGCGTACGGGCGACGCGCTGCACTGGCATCCAGTCCCACGTTGGCGTCCGACGCTACCTCTGCCAGTGGCCATTCCGCAATCGGCTCCGGATACTAGGTAGGATGATCGTCCCCGTTGCGTCTGGGAGACGCAACGTGCTGCCTTTGCAGCCGGCTTCGTGCTCAGCACGTTTGCTTCCAATCCCGCTTCTGGTCACTTGCGGCCGCGCTTCCGTCTGACTCGGCAATCCCGGATACGATGGTCATTTCCCAGCTGTGGGTTTGCGTGCGGGAGACTGCGCTGCGTTTGCCACATCCGGCGGTCCCACGTTTGTTCCGAGCCTGACACTGATGGCACCATCACGTGTCGGTTGGCATACTGTGGGTACGCGGGCCCTGTGTCTCCATACGGGGAGAGCCGATACATCCGACACATCGAGGAGGGAGCGTGCGATGGCGAAGGGAATGTCGCAGAGGCGCGTCCGAGCAGGCCGGTCCAAGGATGTGGATCCGCTCAAGAGCCTTCCGAGACAAACGAACACTCGTGGCACGTGCTCCCTTGCATAGACGAAAGGGGCCGCCCTCGGTGTGTCCCTCTTTGTCCCGACCTGTCTCATTGCGCCGACAGTAGACCAGCATTCTGGGATTCACCATGATGTACTGGGTGCTGGAGCAGGTTCATGGGCCTGTCGCGATACAGATCGACGTCAAGTGGGGATTCGACGCGTTGTAATTTCAAGCAGGCTGACTCGCAGAATGCCATGTTCCACTGAATTAGTTCGAGTATCGAGGTGCGTTTAGATCGCATTCAAACATACCATAACTGGTACTTTCTGCGACGAATGATGCACTGGCATGATCACCAGGCTGCCAATCTACCCACGTGGTGTGTCACTTTTCCCAGACACCCGTATGCAAACACCCTCTGCAATCATACTATATTCGGTTGATTTCATGCTGTTCCTATATTGCTCCAAAGTGACATGGTTAAAGCTCCTCAGTATCGCTTTTGGTAGGTTGAGTGCAAGCCACTCATAAAGAGCATGCGGGCGCTGCAATATCGTCTGGCCGTGCAGCAAATGTGCCTATCGACGTCAGACACTGATAGGTGTCTCAGATTAATTAGGCTTCCGTCAGTCCGATGGTCGCTCCGGAGCATAAGTCAGAACTCCTCTGACGCCATTTAGCAGCAGACACCTACCTACCATCTGTTCCTTCCCGCAGAGCTGATCCGTTTGGCTCGGTGGCACCCACGACCACAGTCATCCCATTGGCGGCAGCGGATTATGTCCTAACTACAAACACAATCCACATCATCCCGACATGTGAAAGTTGATACCTTTCTGCTCTAGGTTCTTTGGGTACGTGGCTCTGATGTTAGATAAAGAGGTAAGCATCAGCCAAAACATAAACTCACGAGTCACTTTGTGAGGTCGAGCACGTTTGGGCAAGCACATAGGATCGCTGATGGCTTCACTGTGTTTATCACGGGTCACTCCTAGTCCCTTGGAAGCATAACTTTAAAACTTCCGTGTTTCGACTTAAGCGTTCGTGACATTTAGGGTAACATTGGATGTCATATTAAGATTCGCTACTTCAGCAATACGATCACTATGTGAGAGGATATCGACTTTTGCCTCAGCGCGGCTCTATTGGAGATGCAACCCGTTCAGCTTGGATATGATTGGTAGCGCAGTTTGTGTACGGTTGATGACCCCCGCTGGCATTTCCATGGCTTTCTATGGAGTGACAACTCATAGTTCGGACGTATGTGGTTTTTGGTGTTGCACTTTCACTGCCGAGGTCCTGACAGTTGTGCGTTCCGTTCTTCATTTGTCATGGCACGGATGGATGCCATGACCACGCATGTACCTCGGACTTACGATCGATTTTTCACAGCTGTGAGCTGACATCGCCACGTACCAGGAGTTGATCCATTGGTCTGACAGAACTCTCCCTACTTGAAGGTGGAGCATACTTCTTTTCTCAGGTTCTGCCCGGGATGCCCATGTTACTTCTGATACACTGTGCGTGTGTCCATTGTTCGTTTTTCCTGCTTAGCTGACTCCAATCCAGTAGTGCTCCAAGTTCGAGCACACGCCTTATACCTCTCATAATCCTCGGTTACGTGTGTGAAATTCAAGTTGTAGCGGTAAGCATCATCGTGGGCTTCCTGGCTGCAAATGCAAAATGTATGTCTGCGTTCAATATACTACTTACCAGTGCGCCTGTCCATTTTCCCTTGCCACATTTCAGATCCCGACTCTCCGGTCGTGGGCGGTGTTTTATGATTCTAGCGACGTCCTAACATGAACCCATTCGCAGGCAGAGTCAAAAGATGGACTAATAATGAAAAAGCAAAAAGCTTGTTACAAGAGTAAACATCCCGAGTACTCATACACTATCGAAGAAACATTCGAACTGTCACAAACGCGTATGGTGCGATCAGAACGTGGCTTAGAAAAGTCCTACAGAGGACCAATAGCTGACCCACGCATGGGCGTCCGCGCACTCCACCGGTCTCATGTGCGCCATCGTCTGGCTGATGCGCTGCGCCTTTACAGTACTAAACTCGACCATGCCACCCGTTTCCCGTGCGTTAAGCGATCCTTTCAGCCGAGCCTCCGTTAGAATCCGCTCCTCGTGCGTTGCCATGCCTCTGAAAAACGCGAGCAGTTTAATCGCGGGCTGGCGAACAAACACGTCAACGTAGGCACAATCAAAAGAACTTAGAAACAGAGGAAACGAGAGACACACAATATCGGCGAGGTCTTGTTCCGTCGCGCTGTCCGCTCTCTGTTCCAGTCGGACGACCCAGTCCATGAAAGGGACCATTTCCAAACGGCAAGCCTTCAACGACACCGATCTCTGCTGCAAGACGGCCTCACGGATGGCCGACATGATCTCGGCCCACGGTGGTCGTTGCGGGTTGACGATGTTCAGCGCTTCTGGCGCGTCCTGCGCAAACGCCACGTCCAGGACAGATGCCGCCACGTCCTCTGCTCGAATCCACGATATCACCTAGTCGTCCGTGGTGCGCTCAGTGCCATCGTCCATGCAAAATTACTCCATCGGCTTACTCCATGGGAATTCGGCAAGGCGCCGAGGGCGATGCTCGACTTGACGATGATCGGCACCCAGTCCGTCGTGGCCCAGTACCCATTTGGTCCGCCCGCGATCTGGCCGAGGCGTACCGAGGTCGCACGGAGGCCGCTCTTGATGATGATCTAGCGAAAACGAAGGTTGCATGACGTCGCGTTCTTTCGGAGTAGACGGTGACTACTTTTACGCACCCGCTCGCATACATACTTGGCTTCTCCGTACCCAGACCCAACGGCCCAGGAGGGATCGAGCTGGACTTCCTCCGGAAATACACCCCTCTCGCGGTCCCAGGAAGTTGCAGCGCCAACGGAAGAGGTGAACACGAAACGGAGTGAGGTGCCGTATCGCGAGTTCAGCGCCAGGTCGACCAGGTTGCGGGTGGCTTTTACATTGGGTTCGAATGATGCGAGGGATAAGTTAAAGTCAAGGCGCCATGCGTTGTGGATGATCGTCGTCACTGCTCCACGAATCTAACCACCGTTAAGTAGCGTGAATAGAGAAATGCGAATATGATTTGCACCTCCTCATATAGCACGGGCAATAAGCCACATTTCTCTTGGGAAGCATCGGCTTCAATGTACACAAGTTTGTTCGATTTCAAGAGATCGGCAGAGAGTCCCTTGCCAACAAACGCAAAACGCTGGCGGTCCACGATTGCAGTAGATGAGGGGCGATTCAAGGCGTAAACCCTTTCCACGTCGGGGTTTTCAAGTAGTTGTGCGAGGAGGAAGGAACCAAGTCCACCAGTCGATCCAGTAAGTAACACGACCGAACGAGCGGGGGAGGTTCCGTTCTGTAGTTCAGTGGGTTCGGAAAACCCGTTGAAATACTTATCGATCATGGCGTTCATCGATGCGACATGCAGCTGATTTGTGTCGAGTTTCTCTGCTGATTCGCTCCCATTGACAAAGTTAGCAATGCATGCTGCCAGGAGTTCGATGGTTGGATGTTCAAATATAATGCTCGGCGAGATGCAGGAAGAAGAACTGCGTATTTTAGTGTCCGGCGACGCCCGTAAGGCATTGGTGAGTTGGTTTCGTAGATATGTGGCACTCAAGCTGTAGTATGGGGTAAGACGGGGCAGTATCTACCGGTCCCGGAACTTGCCTATCGAAGCCCTGAGCAAAGAGGTCAGAGCTTGGATTTATGTTACGCCCGCAGCTTATCGCGTTTGAATGCTCCGTCAGCCAAGTCTGTAATGTCCCTGCATCCCAAGCAGACGGGCCAGTAAACCCATGGGATCGCCAAGTGACTTCTACTGCATCATATCTTTTCAAAATGGCAGCTTCAGCAAGTGGACAGTGTCCAGACATAGGTTTACCCACAAAGCATCAATCTCTGCTTCATAGGCCTTGATTGCAGCTTTCCTTTGAACCGTCCCTTTGGGAGTTCTCGGAAATGGTTTATCCGGGGTGGTAATTATGACCATCTCCTTGAATATCCTACTAAATGCTGGTGCGGTCTTGTTTGCTTCATCGACGAGGGGCCTTTGATATTCCGGTCAACATATTCCTCGTTCTACATCCCCGTAAGCGGTCCTGGGACGTACCAAATTTTATTTATATATTCAGCGGTAGCACTGTCGTCTCGGATATCAATAGCATGCTTTGGATGCGGTTCCACTAAAATTCCAACTTGATTCCGTTCTCGTCCAAACATGACCGAGCCCTGGACAAAAGGACTGGAGTTGATAATGTCTTCCATGGGAGCAGGTACAGTTTTCTCTCCAGTGGCAAGAGCGATCACGTCGTCTGCTCTTCCAACACTATCATACAATTTAGTCGTTCTGTTATCAACCATACATCCAACTCACATCTTCCACAGCTTTCTCTTCGTAGGATGCTTGATAAATAGATCGGATGTTGCGTACCCCCTCACATCCGGAATATTTTCGACAGCCACTGGACGGTTATCCGTGGACTGGGTTCGCCATATAGCTCAAAAAAGTGGGAATAAAGAACGTAGAAGACACGCACTAGAACTTGACATTCATAGGTGTTATCTCCATAGGGCACCCATCTGTATTTGACGTCGTCGGATAGACATACCCAATTCCAGTCACCGTTTTCCATGTCTTCTCTCACTCGCAGGTGGCTGGGGCAACCAAACTCCGTGCCTCCATACATCGTAGAGAGTGCGACACCAGCAGCATACAATTCATCCCCAACCTTTTCTGCCAGGGGACCTCCACCGAATACCTGGAGGTGGTGTTATCTCCAGTCCCAATGAAGACAAGAGAGTGACTGACGAGCATCTTCAACTTCTTCAGTGCTTCCACGTCTTCCTGGGAGAGCGCCCATTGTTCCACAAACGTTGGAACGGTCATTAGCATGCTACATCCAGCCCACCGCACACAGTCCAGCATATTTTCGGTTGTTGGTATGACCGGAAGGGCATGCGGATCCTTTATGGCTCGTGGTGCATACACACATGCAGTAACGGGACTAGAAATCGGAAGATACAATTGAACAGTCACAGCATAACCATGAAAAGGAGGCAACCCCATGACACCAATCCGACTGAAAGCGCAATGTTTCTCTAGGTCTTGCGACAGAGCTAGATGTACAGTGACATTAAAAACGACAAAGAAACTGGAAATCAGAATGACTGACGTTGCCCGAACCAGGACAATTGAGCTTTGTGGGTCTGGGGTATTGGCTTTGGGAATCCAGTACTGCCCGATGAGTGATAGTAAATCGCAGTACTATGCAAGTCTGGGCGTGAGGCAGGCGTGGGGTAAGGCACAAAAGGGTCTGCCTCAGTTTCGTTCCCAAGCCTTGGGAATGCATATAAGAGTGTTGGCAATTCGTCAACTACCAACCGAGCGCCGGGAATTTCTCTGCGGATGTTCTCAATCAAGTCGCCGTGGGAATGATTCAACGTCACAATTCTCGAGCAGTTGGTCTTCTTCATCATATCAACCACAGCAGCAGCGGAATTTCGGTGTGACACCAAAAATGGCTGACATATGGGTTGAATCATGAGCTCCATGATCTAAGTGGTGCCGACACACTCACCACAAAACCAGCAATGGTCATCCCAACCAATGCCGCGTGGTAGAGGATGGTGTCACAGTTAGCGATGAGCATGGAAACTTGACCCTCGTATCCTGTACGTTCAGGGCGAAGAGCATGTGCAATCCTATGGGCAGCGCGACCGAATTCAAGGAAGGTTATCTCGGTGACAGGATGATCTGGCGCCTGGTCGTCGGCGTATGCAAACATAGGCAGCGTCGGGTTGCTCCGCATATGGAAGTTAACCAGCTCATAGAAAAGTAGCGACCCATCCAACGGCGGAAAGCCTGGAACTGGCGACATGACCATGGTGCAGTGATGAAAAGGGCTACCGACCTGCGCAAGCTTTTTTTAGACAAGGAAGCTTGGTCCTGTGAAAAAGACAAGTTACTTATCAGCAGATAAACCAGATGACCGTTGCCCTCAGCCCCGATCGTACGGACATGCTACCAATTAGTCAGACAGATATGATTGATCCGAAGACTTATCTGATGTCGAACAACCGGCCGCATGATCAAAAGCCCGACAGCTGTGCTCTGTTTCCTTAGTAAAACTGAGCGTAGTTACGTGAGCTTCACAGATTGGGGCCCCGGAGACAACGTTTCGAGACTCATAACATAGTTGGAAGCGACATACTCAATACTTTCTACAGCATTAAACTGGTCAAGTAAACTTGTGCAGCGCGTTCGATCGAACGTGACGGTTTGCCTCAGATGATGAGTACCTTGCTGACACATACTTTGTGGCGGTGTTATCCAACTTCGGTCATGGCTGGAGGTTGGTAGTTTTGCTTTGACTCATGAGTCCTTCTCGTCGCCATGTTCGTGAGTGATCTAGGCAGCTTACGCCA
This sequence comes from Tylopilus vinaceipallidus, assembly GCA_038089215.1. Classification (NCBI taxonomy): domain Eukaryota; kingdom Fungi; phylum Basidiomycota; class Agaricomycetes; order Boletales; family Boletaceae; genus Tylopilus; species Tylopilus vinaceipallidus. The sequence continues at coordinate 21,748 of JBBPKK010000172.1, forward strand.
TTTCCACTGACTTGCCTAGACCCGGTTCATGGCATGTTACTCATTGTGTCATCTGTTTTGACATGCCTTCCGTCTTACGCCGCGTTCTCCAGCATTCTCGCGATGCCAACGCTTCCAAACCCATCCCCAGTGGCGGCACCGCTACCTATGTCCGCTAACCATCCATCTATATCTAGCGATCCAGCGCATTCGTAGGCACTTGTTCCTGTTGTAGTCCGGACGTTCACCGTTGTGCCTACTACCTTGTCTTGCTTGGAATTTTGGGCGAATTCTTTTCCTGAGACTCTAACCGCCCACGTTTAATTTATAACGTGTTGTTTGGCTTCTTAGATCCATCTATCAAGTCTTCGTCGCAATTGGCAATACTTTCCGCTCCCTTCAAGCTTGACTCTCGTACTAGTTTATAGCACCGTTCCGTGAGTTCGTCATGACCTGTAGCTTGCGGTTTGCCAAATGCATTGTGGATGTGAATAGTTTTCTTAGGGTCGTATCACGAGCAATTCATATTCACTTACATTCCAACTGGTTGGCCAGCCTATAGGACGTCGAAGGGACCCTAGGCTTTAGTCCGTGTGCAAGGGAGGGAGCCTGGGTTGTCGATTCCCACATCACCGATCCACCTGTCACCGGTCACCTCTTTCCGAAGATCGGGGCCGCGCATGCGTCCAAGCACGTGATGTGCAGGGAGTGTTGCTCCACTTGGTACGGAAGAGGTGGGTACGGGGGTGGGTTAGGCAGCGGTTTCGAGCCGGCGAGAGCTCTCATCACGGGGCTACCGCTACCCTGACCACCGCCCTTCCAGGTGCTGTGTAGGGACCTACCACCTATAGCCTACCATAGGGATTTGGCAGAGGTGTGACCGCTGTGATTGTAAGACGACGTCAGTTGGGGGCGATGGCAGGTGGGGAGAACGGAGCGTCAGCACGTGACTGTGCTCTCACGACGGGCCACCCGGGCCGAGCGCGCTCCTTTCGGTCTGCGTGACGACTCGGACGCGTTGTCGGTCCCATGCAGTTCCGGAGTGGGGTGCTGGGCCCGCTCCGACCCTCCCCTGCCATCAGGTGGTTCGCACGAAGCGACACAAACTGGTGACCAGCCTTCCGTCTAATGAGGCAAACCGCAATAGACGGCGGTAAAATTCTGGAGGCACAGCCTGGTCGCATGACAAAAAGCCATATGTTTGCAAAATGAGGCTGATTGCCAACAATAAAGCAGCCCACACGTCCGTTCTATATAGACGGGACCATCATTCAGCCTTGCCGGTCTCTTTCACTTATCGCCCGATGCTCGTTACAGAGCTGTTTAGGGATTGTTGAGAGAGACACTAATCGATCCAACTCCTTTACTCACACTAAATCTGTTCGTAATCCAGATCCCAAGATATGGTAGAACATTAAACAAGACTGGGCCACTATATTGTCTACAGACAAGACAAACTATCAGTTCATAAGAGCTCTTGCATGATCGAGTCGACAGTCTCGGTTGCTGTTTGGCTGACCTGCCTTTCAGTTTGTCACTGGGAGGATCTTTCGGTACAGTGGACAAAGGTTATGGTACGAAACAAATATAATTCATCCTAAGCATCCTGCGCCTGTCGTGCTGATCGAGCAGCACCACAAAACCTCTCCACACCTATCCTCACACCTCAAATTCATGCAGACCGTTCTTCTCCAAGCTGTGTCGGGTGTGGTGGCCTTGTCAGTAGTTCGGGCATTGTTTTCTGAAGTTGCTTGCGTCTCGATCAGCCCATCTTGGTTTCCAGTTATGAAGCCGGTATTTCTCGCTCGGTAGATAACAGGACCGCTGGTGGGGCGCCTCAGTGATGGGCGTGCCACATTAATGATACATTAGGTACTCACGCAGCATACAACATCAGAAGGAGGTATCTCGACACGGAAACAAGGTATGATCAAAAAGTGTATGTCCTACTGGCCAATGCAGCCTACACGAGCGGATACCACACGCCGCCTCCGACACCCTGACATCAATATCGTGTCAGCTCACCTGTATACTCACCAAAAAGATTAAACCTGAGGTCAAAATGCGCGGATAACAGATGGGCTCGAAGAATAAAGAGGCAGAGAATACACTAGAAGAAACCTTAAGTCATGAGAAAGAGGACTTGTTGAGGTAGAAAACTTTGAGCCGAAGGTGGCGTTCGACTCGCAAGATCTCTGGACCGCATTCCGTCACGGTGTCGACACGTTCTGATTGGCATGACGGATCCCTGTCCATCTCGTGGGCAAGGATTAGGAGGGCGTCTGCTGGTGCTGCTCGAAAGTGTTTGACCGTCCGCCTATCGCCAGCAACTGAGCGCGGATCGAAGGCAACCAAAGGCATCAGTAGGGGCGGGTGATTACCAGTGCTACTAAAGGATTATTTGTCCTTCACGTGCAGGAATCCGCTCTGCCATCAAATTTTCTCGAATTTGACCAGATTACCCCAAGACAATGGAGTAGGAACTGGATCAACGTGTAGGAACACTTGCAGGTCACGCAGCACAGGACATGAATACTCATAAACTATCAAAGAAACATTCAACCCGTCGAACAGCATAAGGATGGAGGACAGACAAGTCGATGTGGTCGGAACGCGGTTCAGAAAAGCCCCGCAGAGGACCAATAGTCGACCCAAGCCTGCACGTCCGTGGGTCCCACCGGTTCCATGTGTGCCATCGTCTGGCTGATGCGCTGGGCTTTTGCAGTGCTAAAGTCAATCATGCCCCCCGCTTCTCCTACCTCGACTGATCCTTGCAGTTGAGCCTGTGTTAGAACTAGCCCCTCGTGCCTCGCCATGCCCCTGAAGAAGTCGAGCAGTTTGATCGCGGGCTGGCAACAACCACGTCAGCCTGTGTACACAAATGTATGGAGAGGAGGGACGAGAGGGTTAGCAATTTTTATTGAAACACGCACAATATCGATGAGGTCCTGTGGCATCGCGCTGTCCGCTCTCTTTTCCAACCGGACAACCCAGTCCACAAACGAGATCATCTCCAGACCTTCGTCTGTTAGCGACGATAATCTCAGCTTCAAAACAGCATCCCGGATGGCTAACATTATCTGGGCCCAGGGTGGTCGTTGCGGGTTGACGAGATTTATTGCTTCCTGTGCGTCTGGCGCGAAAGAGACGTCCAGGATGGACGCCGCCACGTCTTCTGCACGCATCCATGACACCACCTAGTCGCCACATACAATGCGCTCAGCCCTACATCGATGGAAAAAACAATTCGGGCCGACTTACCCCATTGGAATTTGGAAAAGCGCCGAGGGCGATGCTCGACTTCACGATAATCGGTACCCAGTCCGTCGTTGCCCAATATCCGTTCAGTCCGCCCGCGATCTGCCCAATTCGAATCGATGTAGCACGGAGCCCGCTCTTAGCGATGATCTATCAGAACGAACATTACATGACGTTAGGTGCCCCCTAGCAGACAATAGCTACTACGCACCCGTTCGCACACGTATTTGGCCTCCCCGTACCCAGATCCAACTGCCCATGACGGATCGAATTGCACTTCTTCCGGGAATGCACCCCTCTCGCGGGCCCAGGAGTTCGCCGAACCGACAGAAGATGTGAACACGAAACGAAGTGGACTACCGCAGTACGAGTCCAGTGCAAGATCAACCAAGTTTCGGGTGGCTTTGACGTTGGGTTCGAACGATGCGAGAGACAGATTGAAGTCAAGACGCCACGCGTTGTGAATGATCACCGTCACCGTTCCACAGATCTAATGACTTCTGAGTATCAACATAAAAATTCGGACATGGGTCCTTACCTCCTCATATAAACCAGGCAATAGGCCACACTTGTCCTCAGAAGCATCGGCCTCGACGTACACAAGCTTGTTCGATTTCAAAAGGCCCATCAACAATCCCTTGTCAGCAAACGCAGAAGCCTGGCGGTCCGCAATCGGGATAGACGAGGGACGATTGAAGGCATAAACCTTCTCCACATCGGGGTTTTCGATCAGTCGCGCAAGGAGGAAGGATCCAAGTCCGCCAGTCGAACCAGTAAGCAACACAACCGAGCTGGGGGGGCATGTTCCGTCTCGCAGTACATCATCCACATTTTTAGTAGGCCTAGGGAGGTCATTGGAATACTTGTCGATCATGGCATTCATCGTTGAAATATGCAGCTGCTTTGGATCAAGCCTCTCTGACGCTTCGTTCCCATTGACAAGGCTAGCAATGGAGGCCGCGAGAAGTTCGATGGTCGGATTCTCAAATATAATGTTCAACGAGATACGAGAAGCAGAACTGCGTGCCTCGGTGTCTGCTGACGCCCGTAAGGCATTAACGAGTTTGTTTCGCAGGTATGTGACACTCAAACTACGGCACGGGGTCAAACGGAGGCCCCAGTATAGGGTTTAACACTCACCTATCTAAGCCTTGAGCAAAAAGATCAATGTTGGCATTGATGCTATGCCCAGGGCTTATAGCGTTCGCGTGCTCCATCAGCCAACTTTTTAATGCTGGAGTATCCCACGCAGACGGGCCAGTAGACCCGTTGTATTGCCGAGTGACCTCCATAGCATTGTATCTTTTTAGAGGAGAAACGTCAGTGTGCAGATACTAGTGAATGCATGGATACCTACAACGCATCAATCTCTGCTTCATAGACCTTGATCACTGCTTTCTTCTGGATTGACCCCTTGGGGGTCCTTAAAAAGGGTTTCCCTGGGCTTGTAATCAAAATCATCTCTTTGAATATCCGGCTGAATAATGGTGCAATCTTGTTTGCTTCTTCAACAAGAGGCCTTTCATAATTCTATAAGCACATCCCATGGCCCCTCAGTATGGACCGTCCCACGACGTACCAGATATTGTTTCTAAATCGAGCAACGGAATCATCGTCCCGGATATCGATAGCATATTTGGCCTGCGGTTCGACTAAAATTCCAACTTGGTTTCGTTCTCGTCCGAACATTACCGAACCTCGGACCAGAGGGCTGGAATTAATGATGTCCTCCATAGGAGCAGGTACAGTTTTCTCTCCAGAGGCAAGGATGATCACATCGTCTACTCTTCCGACACTATCATACAATCCAGTCCTCATATCACAGATGACAATATAAAAGACTCACATTTTCCACAAATTCTTTGTAGGATGCTTGATGAATAGATCAGATGTCGCATACCCTCTCACATCCGGAATATTCTCGACAGCCACTGGATATTTCTCCGTGGACTAGATTTTCAATTTAACTCAGTGAAGTGAAGAGTGAAGAAGTGACGTACTAATATTTGACATTCGTAAGTGTTGTCTCCATGAGGAACCCATCTGATGTTGATGTCATCTGACATACGCATCCAACTCCAGTCACCGTCTTCGATATCTGATTTCAATCGAAGGTTGTTAGGACAGCCAAACTCCGTTGCTCCATAAACTGTACAGATCGCGACCCCAGCAGCACATAAATCATCTCCAACCTTCTCTGCCAAGGGACCTCCACCGAATAACTGAAGGGAGTGCGGTTATACTTTGTTCCTGTGACTCGGAAGAGCAAGGGAACAGTCACTCACTAGTAACTTTAACTTCTTGAGTTCCTCCACGTTCTTCTCGGAAAGCGCCCATTGTTCCACAAATGTTGGAACGGTCATTACTACACCACATCCAGCCCACCGCGTGCAGTCGAGCATATTGTCACTCGTTGGTATGACAGGAAAGGCATGAGGATCATCTATAGCTCGAGGCGCATACACGCAAGCCGCAGCCAAACTGCCAATTGGAATGTATACTTGAACAGCAACACCATAACCATGGAAGGGAGGTAGTCCCATGACACCCATTCGACTGAATGCACAAAGTTTCCCTAGATCTCGTATCATGGCTAGGTGTGTTGTGGCGTTAGTGATGAGGAGGAAATTGCTAATCATGACTGACGTTGCCTCATCCAGCAAAGCTGGAACTTGTGAGTGAGTGCGATTGGCTTTGGGAATCCCGTGCTACCCGATGAATGAAAGTAAATCGAAATACTATCCAGGTCTGGCCGTGAGGCGGCCGCAGGGTATGGCACAAAGGGGTCCGTTTCAATTTCTCTCCCAAGCTTCGGGAACGCGTACGAGATCGTTGGCAATTCGTCAACTACCAAATGGATGTCTGGAATTTCCTGGCGGATGTTCTCAATTAACTCGCCGTGTGCATGGCGCAATGTCACGATTCTCGAACAGTCCGTCTTCTTCATCATATCAACGATGGCAGTAGCCGAGTTTCTGTACGACACCAAGAACGGCTGACACACAGCTCGAATAAGCGGATTCGCTAATTAAGGCGGTGCGGACACACTCACAACGAAACCAGCGATTGTTATTCCAATCATCACAGCATGGTGAAGGATTGTGTCGCAGTTGGCGATAAGCATGACAACTTGTCCTTTATCTTCTCCGCGTGCGGGGCGAAGCGCATGCGCAACCCTGTGGGCAGCGCGACCAAATTCAAGGAAGGTTATCTCGGTGACAGGATGGCCCGGATCTTGGTCGTCTGCATAAGCGAGCATGGGGAACGTCGGGTTGCTCCTCATATGGAAATTAACGACCTCATGGAGAAGGAGTGATCCATCCAACGGCGGAGACACCGGGATGGGCGACATGATTAGTATGGTGCAATGAACAGAAGGGATACCAGCCTGCTCAATCTTTTATACTTCCTAATTAGCTGGGATGCCGCTGCCCTGTGAATAATGAAGTTGATCAGATAAGTCGCATCAAAATTAAGCCATTGCTCCGCGTCCGGGAATTGCACTCAGGCTGACATACTGCCAATTAGTTAAATACGGATCAATGATGACCTTCGACAAAGCAACAAAAATTCGTCATGACCTAAAACAGAACCAACACAGAAAGGATGGTCAATGGGCCCACATTCGTCTGCCCCATGAGCGGGGCGACTTACAGTACATCCGATCAGCACAGATAACTTGTGCTATTTTGATTGCTGTACAACAAGGCACTGATAGTGAATAAACAAATTTGACAAGGCGTTGCAACTGGTGTACCATTTATAATTCAGACAAATCTCGGGGATCAAAAGGTTTATTGGTACCTGTCGGTGAGAGAGCAAAGTCCGATCTCGTCTACAACTTCAAACTTGTAAATGATTTGCTTCAGTGAAATAGTGGCTATAATTGTCTGCGGCCTGTGGGGTATGAGCATGACCACAATTCTTCTACCTCGTCGGGAAAAATCTTTGGGCCATGCCGGGTATTTACATTACATTTTGATGCCCGATTTTTAGCTGGTGCCTATGACGGAATAGGTGCACATTTATTTCGGCCACATTTTTGACCACCGCAGTTAGTGTGCTGCGGTGTACGAAAATATGGACAAATTAAATGTGCTGCCATATTTTCACGGTCTGATTGGTGTTTTCGCGGCCCACAGTGCCAAATTATGGCACTGCGGTGGTCAAAAATGTGGCCGAAATAAATGTGCACATATTCCGCCGTAGGTTACACAGTACAGGACATGAATATTCATAAATTATCAAAGAAATTTTCAACCCATCGAACAGCATGAGGATGGAAGACAAACAAGTCGATGCGGTCAGAACGCGGTTCAGAAAAGCCCCGCAGAGGACCAATAGTCGACCCAAGCCTGCGCGTCCATGCGTCCCACGGGTTGCATGTGTGCCATCGTCTGGCTGATACGCTGAGCCTTTGCAGTGTTAAAGTCAATCATGCCCCCCGCTTCTCCTACCTCGACTGATCCTTGCAGTTGAGCCTGTGTTAGAACTAGCCCCTCGTGCTTCGCCATGCCTCTGAAGAAGTCAAGCAGTTTGATCGCGGGCTGGCAACAAACACGTCAGCCTGTGTACACAAATATATGGAGAGGAGGGACGAGAGAGTTGGACGATTTTTATTGGAACACGCACAATATCGATGAGGTCCTGTGGCGTCGCGCTGTCCGCTCTCTTTTCCAACCGGACAACCCAGTCCACAAATGAGATCATCTCCAGACCGTCATCTGTTAACGATGATAGTCTCAGCTTCAAAACAGCATCCCGGATGGCCAACATGATCTGGGCCCAGGGTGGTCGTTGCGGGTTGACGATGTTTATTGCTTCCTGTGCGTCTGGTGCGAAAGTGACGTCCAGGATGGACGCCGCCACGTCTTCTGCACGCATCCATGACACCACCTAGTCATTGCATACAATGCACTTAGCACTATCATCGATGCAAAAAACAATTCGCACCAACTTACCCCATGGGAATTCGGCAAAACGCCAAGGGCAATGCTCGACATGACGATAATCGGCACCCAGTCCGTCGTTGCCCAATACCCATTTGGTCCGCCCGCGATCTGCCCAATTCGAATCGATGTGGCACGGAGTCCGCTCTTTGCGATGATCTATCAGAACGAACATTACATGACGTTAGGTGCTCCCTAGCGGACAGTAGCTACTACGCACCCGTTCGCACACGTATTTGGCCTCCCCGTACCCAGATCCAACGGCCCATAGCGGATCCAATTGCACTTCTTCCGGAAATGCACCCCTCTCGCGGGCCCAGGAGTTCGCCGAACCGACAGAGGACGTGAACACGAAACGAAGTGAACTACCGCAGCGCGAGCTCAGTGCAAGATCAACCAGGTTTCGGGTGGCCTTGACGTTCGGTTCGAACGATGCGAGAGACAAATTGAAGTCAAGACGCCACGCATTATGAATGATCACCGTCACCGTCCCACGGATCTAATGATTTCTGAGTACCAATATAAAGACTCAGACATGGGTCCTTACCTCCTCATATAGAACGGGTAGTAAACCACATTTGTCCTCAGAAGCATTGGCTTCGATGTACACAAGCTTGTTCGATCTCAAAAGGCCCATCGACAATCCCTTGTCAGAAAATGAGGAAGCCTGGCGGTCCGCAATCGAGATAGACGAGGGACGGTTGAAGGCATAAACCCTGTCCACATCGGGGTTTTCAATTAGTCGCGCAAGGAGGAAGGATCCAAGTCCACCAGTCGAACCAGTGAGCAACACAACTGAGCTGGAGGGGTATGTTCTGTTTCGCAGTACACCATCCATAGTTTCAACAGGTCCAGGGAGGTCATTGGAATACTTGTCGATCATGGCGTTCATTGCTGAGATATGCAGCTGCTTTGAATCGAGTCTCTCTGACACTTCGTCCCCATTGACAAGGTTGGAAATGCAGGCTGCGAGAAGTTCGATGGTCGGATTCTCAAATATAATATTCGGCGAGATACGAGAAGCAGAATTGCGTGCCTCAGTGTCTGCTGACGCCCATAAGGCATTAACGAGTTTGTTTCGCAGATATGTGACGCTCAAACTACAGCACAGGGTCAAACAGAGGCCCCAGGATTGGGTTTAGCACTCACCTATCGAAGCCTTGAGCAAAAAGATCAATGTTGGCATTGATGCTATGCCCAGGGCTTATAGCGTTTGCGTGCTCCATCAGCCAAGTTTGTAATGTTGGAGTATCCCACGCAGACGGGCTAGTAGACCCGTTGAATTGCCGAGTGACCTCTACACCATTGTATCTGTTTAGAGGAGTAATGTCAGTATGCAGATGGGTAGTTAATGCATAGACGCCTACAGCGCATCAATCTCCGCTTCATAGGCTTTGATCACTGCTTTCTTCTGGACTGTCCCCTTCGGAGTCCTTAAAAAGGGTTTCTCTGGGCTTGTAATCAAAATCGTCTCTTTGAATATCCGGCTGAATAGTGGTGCAATCTTGTTCGCCTCTTCAACAAGAGGCCTTTCGTAACTTCATGAGCACATTCCATGACTTGTTAGTATGGACCGTCCCGCGACGTACCAGATATTGTTTCTAAATCGAGCAACGGAATCATCGTCCCGGATATTGACTGCATGCTCAGCCTGTGGTTCGACTAAAATTCCAACTTGGTTTCGTTCTCGTCCGAACATTACTGAGCCCCGGACCAGAGGGCTGGAATTAATGATGTCCTCCATAGGAGCAGGTACGGTTTTCTCTCCAGAGGCAAGGATGATCACATCGTCTACTCTTCCGACACTATCATACAATTCAATCCTCCTATCACCAATAACAATATATAAAACTCACATTTTCCACAAATTCTTTGTAGGATGCTTGATGAATAGATCAGATGTCGCATACCCTCTCACATCCGGAATATTCTCGACAGCCACCGGACAGTCCTCCGTGGACTAGAATTGCAATTTAACTCAGTGAAGTGAAGAGCGCAGAAGTGACGTACTAATATTTGACATTCGTAAGTGTTGTTTCCATGAGGAACCCATCTGATGTTGATGTCGTCTGACATACGCATCCAACTCCAGTCACCGTCTTCGATATCTGATTTCGGACGAAGGTTGATAGGACAGCCAAACTCCGTTCCTCCATAAATTATGCAGATCGCGACACCAGCAGCACATAAGTCATCTCCAACCTTTTCTGCCAAGGAGCCTCCGCCGAACAACTGAAGGGAGTATGATTATACTTTGTTCCTATGACTCGGAAGAGCAAGGGAACAGTCACTCACTAGTAACTTTAACTTCTTGAGTTCCTCCGTGTTCTTCTCAGAAAGCGCCCACTGCTCCACAAATGTTGGAACGGTCATTACTACACCACATCCAGCCCACCGCGCGCAATCGAGCATGTTGTCGCTCGTTGGTATGACCGGAGAGACATAGGGATCATCTATAGCTCGGGGTGCATACACGCAAGCTGTAGCCAAACTCACGATTGGAAGGTCTACTTGAACAAGAACACCATAACTATGGAAGGGAGGTAGTCCCATGACACCCATTCGACTGAATGCACAAAATTTCCCTAGGTCTTGTGTCATGGCTAGGGGTGCTGTGTCATTAATGAAGAAGAAATTGCTAATCATGACTGACGTTGCCTCATCCGGCGAAGCTGGGACTTGTGAGTGAGTGCGATTGGCTTTGGGAATCCCGTGCTACCTGATGAATGAAAGTAAATCGAAATACTATCCAGGTCTGGCCGTGAGGCGGCCGCAGGGTATGGCACAAAGGGGTCCGTTTCAATTTCTCCTCCAAGCTTCGGGAATGCGTACGAGATCGTTGGCAATTCGTCAACTACCAAATGGATGTCTGGAATTTCCTGGCGGATGTTCTCAATTAACTCGCCGTGTGCATGGCGCAATGTCACGATTCTCGAACAGTCCGTCTTCTTCATCATGTCAACGACGGCAGCAGCCGAGTTTCGGTACGATACTAAGAATGGCTGACATATAGCTCGAATGAACAAATTGGCTAATTGAAGTGGCGCGGACACACTCACAACGAAACCAGCGATTGTTATTCCAATCATCACAGCATGGTGAAGGATTGTGTCGCAGTTGGCGATAAGCATGACAACTTGTCCTTCATCTCCTCCACGTCCGGGGCGAAGTGCATGCGCGACCCTGTGGGCAGCGCGACCAAATTCAAGGAAGGTTATTTCGGTGATAGGATGGTCCGGATCTTGGTCGTCTGCATAAGTGAGCATGGGGAACGTCGGGTTGTTCCTCATATGGAAATTAACGACCTCATGGAGAAGGAGTGATCCATCCAACGGCGGAAACACTGGGACAGGCGACATGATTAGTATGGTGCAATGAACAGAAGGGACACCAGCCCGCTCAAACTTTTATACTTCCTAATTAGCCGGGATGCCGCTGCCCTCAACGAGTACCACCTTCGTCTGCCCCAGAGGGCAACTTGCATCCGATCAACGCGGATGACTTAACCTATTTCGGCTGCTGTACAACAAGGTCTTGTCCGTGGATTTCGATTCGCTACGGTAGCTGCGTGAATAAAGCGATTGGATGGATCGGTAGATGTACAAAAAGTGATTACGGTACTATGATAGGATACGATTGGCAAAGGAGTTAAGCAAAAGCCCGCAAGGTTTTCGGCCCGCTGTGCTGACCGCCGAAGCGAGCAGCGTGGGAGGGATGGGAACGCTGAAGGCGGCAAGGGCCGAAAGAAGCGCAACGCACAGGAGGGTGGGGAGACTCGGAGGTGGCAAAAAAGAATAGCTGAGACACTTCGCTGACTCATTCACGGACTAAATTCCAGGAAGGTCACGCGTCACGTGTGACCGGGATGACAAGGCTTGCAATGGAATCAACCTACTAGGGTGAGCAGGGCAAATATTCGATCTCGTCCGCGACTTCAAACTTGCAGGTTACTTGGATGGGGGAGGTCTCAGGCCACGGCGTGTGAGGTACGAGCACACCACAATTCTTCTACCTGCCCTCGGCCCGAGTTGCCCTTACCTGTGATCGTGGTAGCTCTACCACGTCGCGTGTCGCATCCGCCCACCACTCCCTGTTCTCAAACAGGCTTTCGGTGCCTTGGAGCCTTTCCCCCTTCTGGGGGCTCTATACGCGTCAGTGAGTATCCCATGGCGCTGACAGACATCTGGGCCACTGCGAGGCGGTCCCACCCGCCGCCCCCCCAGCTCACTCCTCACCCAGGTTTCGATCTGTTTGGGGCCGGGAAGCGCTATACGCTTCTGCCCAATCCCTCTCATCTCTCGCTCGCTTTGCATCCACCCCCACATCCCGCCGCAGTCATCTGCAACAATGTCCAAAGATGGCTCTTGAGCCTGTCTTTGTTGGCTGATTCTTGGGACACCTCGGCCTCACCACAACAATTCTATTTATTTATTTCCTCGCCCGGGACGTTTCCACTCAGGCTGGCGTAGATGGCGTGTTAGGATGTTACACACAACAGACCATCCACGCAGTGGTCGAGAGTAGCAAATGCGGTATCTCAACTGGCGGTATCAAGTTGATTTAAATAAGGTCCAGGAAAACAATCCACCTTGGATGCCGAGGGTGGAACAGGTTCGAGGGTTTGGATGCATCAATATTTGTGAACAACCATCAAAATACATGCAATAAGCTCTTTTTTTTTTTTCTTTTCACTTCAACCAGATAGAACTTACAACCAGGCCATTCCGCAGTGTCTCCCAGTGGGTCAAGACAAGACGATTCCTCCATCGACAGTAATCTATGTCACGTTCATTCAGCCCGCTCGTTCCGGGGATCGAACCGAACATTCACTTACACTTTGTCCTGGTACAATCTGACAGGTAAGAAAATGGGATATGAAACTGTCAAGGGAACACTCGCCGGTTATAAAGTGTGCTTCCTTGGATGCAAGGTAGCTAACAATGCTTGCAACATCATCCGACTGACCATCATACTTTATGGCTCTCGTGGTCAGGCGCTATGGGCAGAAGATCACAAATATTGTAGGCGAAAAGAGGAAACGTAGAAACATACGTCCATAATCGACTTGTACCACTCTGGCTCAGATTCCACGATCTCATCGAGTCTGCTTTGCACTACAGCCCACTTTTGAATGTGTCTCAGGACTAAATATGTGAGCACTCACACAATTCCGTATTAATAGGACCTGGAGCGTAGGAGTTTACCGTAATGTTGTGAGGGGCAAGTTCCAAAGCTGATTTGATTAGAAATCTAACCTCAGGCAAGAATACCATCATTACCGGCGGTCTGGGTAAGACCTCTAACAGCGAACTTGCTAGCACAATACGCGGAAGCCAAGGGAACCGACCACTTCCCAAGTATGGAGCTTGCACCAATGATTCGCCCTCCGCGTCCTTGTTTAATCATCTGTTGTGCCGCATACTTGTAACACAAAAAAGGACCACGCGTGTTGACAGCCATAACCTGTTCCCATTGGTCCAGATTGGCTGGGAAACAAATCTCGTGACAGCTGGGGCTGAAGAGAGGTGGAAGAACGGCGTACTAGAGACCAAAGGCGTTAATAGCGAAGTGCCCGCATTTGCCACCATCTACACGGGTATTCAGGCGCACATTTCATTAGGGACATGTTCAGCCGAAGTGAAGTATTAGTATACTCACGACATCCAGCCCACCGAGTTCGTCGGAAACATCCTGCACCATCTTTTTTACCTCCTTGTCGACTGTCACGTCCGCAGAAACCAGATGTGTTTTTCTGCCGATCTTCACGATGTCTTCAGCGACTTTGCTCAGCTTATCACGTTTAGGTAGGACATCGTTCAGAGCGATATCGAACCCATCCTTGGCGAGACGAAGTGCAATACTACGCCCAATACCTTGGGCGGATCCAGTTACGAGTGCAATGCCTTTCATAACCGACATAAGCTCCTGAGGATGGGGGAAGAAATATGCTCGGGTCAATTGGTCTCCAAGCGGATTTTATACCTGCTTCGTAAATTACCAAAGAGTCGACAACACTGTCCGTTCATCCATTTCGCAACTTGATCTGGTCATCATTTCACTTAGCACCATGCTACAGATCGAGTGCTGCGAATGTACATTCAGCTTACGAATCATTGGCGGTGCCACGAGAACATCTGACTCGTCCATTTAATTTCCCTTTGAGTATATTGGAAGGGTGCATAGCGGTAATGTGTAGCACAATATGTCGAAGCGAAGCGGTTCGACCTGAACTTCGGCGCCGTGAACTGTGTCCTTGCTACCTATCTCTCACAAGTGCAGCAACTACGACGAACCGAGAAATTAGAATACTCTCTTAAACTTTCAGATCAGCGCTGGATCCACCATGTCCAGTTGAACCTCCCACTGGCACAACCTTACTAATGGTCACTCAATCAGTGTTCTCCTCGACGCTAACGTACTAGCCGCTTCGCAAGCGCGTTCTTCAAGTTTCAAGCCCAATAGTGATAAGGATAGGTGGCAACAAGCAGGATTTAAAGCTTATTTACTCATCACAGAAGACCACCAATCGGTTTGACGGGATTCGCTGCATCTATGCCACACTATTCTAATTCTAGCTTGGGCTCAGCGCAATGATCCGATGAAAAAGTGCTGCTTACAATTGACTTGCTGACGGTCCATGTTGCATAGAAAGGGCCAGTCGGTACAGCCATGACAGCGGTCTTGGAGAACGTACAGTGCGGCTTACCCTGATTGAAACTCTTTTGACGTGATTTCAGAGCGGGCCCGGGACATTCACTCAAATATCAGTCAGCTCGCTGAAAGCGTAATGCACTGGCACTCGTAACACGAATGAGCAGCTGATCCTACGAGCAAAGGGATGCTATTACTTGTGTACATCATGGAGTACTTCCTCGACGTAGATGGAGAGAAGATCTAATATGGCAAAATAAAATCTTAACCTACCGTCTACTCAGCCCACTCAGCTGGTATGCCATCCTGTTCCGAACAAACGGGATATTCCCTAACACCCACAGGCCCCAAGTACGGATGATTGTAGAGTCGATCGGCAACCACCAAGAGAACTGCGCCCGGTGCTTCATTCCCACCACCGACAAAATGGTCTTGGTAAGCTTGATTACCTCGAGCGCACGCGCGTGCCGCGTCATTGCGAATTCGCGAAGAATCATATCAGCTTCCGAGAGTGGTTGGGTCTTGGAAGCATTGATGTGGTTCGCCACGGCTTCTCCGACGAAAACAGCATCACGTATCCCAAGGTTCATTCCCTGCCCACCCACGGGAGAATGGATGTGAGCGGCGTCACCTATGAGTAAGACTACACCACCCTCTCCTCCCGAATCTCCGGATCCAAGACGGGTAAATGTAGTATCAGCGGCGGAAGCACGAGTACGGAAACGTGAGCTCCAGACCACTTCTTTGATGGACGTCGGTTTGGGGTTGGTGTTCACAGAAGGGTCCGACGAGAGATTGTACGGTCCAAACCGGTCCACAAGTTGTTGCAAATATCCCTTGGAGGGCGAATGGGGTATTTCTCCCTCTGCCAAAGGGACACCACAAGCAATACGGTATATTCTCTCAGAGGTGACAACCTGACCATCCGTGGTGAGAGTTTCATTATAGGAGGATGGGAATGGGAAACGAAGGAAGAAACTGTCCGGGCTCAATGTCGCGTGCGATGCGAGGTCGTCTACGCTGTTGTGGTCAAATGTGACATCGGCAAGAACTATTTGGGCTAGGTTATTGTCTGCCTCCCCCTCAGCGGGTGCTGGGTCGGAGAAACCAATGCCAGCTAACGTGCGGACCTAAGCGTCGTGAGCCGATACCCTAATACATATAATGAAAAAAAGTCCTACCGCAGAGCGAGCGCCATCTGCCCCAATTACGTACTTTGCTGAGATTACTCTGCCATCCTCGAAGGCGACATCGCTGAAGTGTGGATTGTCTCTATTAGGCCTGATACCGATCACCTTCAAGGGCCGACGGATTTTGACACCAAGAGTGTTCAGCTTTTCCTCGAGCGTATGTTCTGTAACGTTCTGGGGAACGCTAAGAATGTATGGGTATCGAGTGTATGATGTGAGACTCTCGATGTGAGGACTGAAGAGCTTTCCAGAACGAGTTCCAACGTTAAATGTGGTGGTTTTCATGCCATAAGGTACGAGGTCATCCCCACAACCCACCGAGTCCATCGCCTATACAACATGAGCTTGGACGTGATTTAAAAGGGGACACGAAACGAGCTGACACTCACCTCAAGGGTGGCTGCATGAACCATAAGAGCCCGAGAATGGATTTCTCCCCGTGATACAGCGTCAACGATGACGAAATCATGACAACCATGGTGAAGGAGAGAGTGAGCAGCGGTGAGCCCTGCAGGACCAGCACCTACAATCAGGACAGTGGTTCTATCGGGTACTAAAGCCATGTAGGTGATGTATCTGGTTGAGCACGACGGCGGGATGAAGGCCCCGCGCTCTTATAAGTATATATTCTTCATGTAGATGTTTAAAAGTACTAGTTTGGATCGAGGTTGAACATCCAATTCTGCACTAGCCTGAGGCTGACTACGTTTTTGACGAATGACCCACACAGTATGTAATTATAAGAGCAACTCACCAGAGAAACTTCCTTTTGCAGTTATGCGGCATTTTTAAGGTTATTTGCTGATGCAGGTCGGCACATCCACGTAATGATGATTGACAAATTACATGTCACTAGAACCCCCGTCACTGCTGTTGTTCCTGCTTCGTCCGACTGGTCTTGTTCTCGCGAACATGCCACAACGTTTCTAATTGCCGACTCTAAGCCCACGATGTCGCAGTCGCCCTAATTCGGCCTGCCAAGTGCAAGTTTCATGACCCCATCTCGGAGCAAGTGCGCGGTTTTCACTCTAATTTGGATGTCAGCCTGCATGGAACACTCTTCTAAAAGAGCGGCGTTGCGGGCTTGAATTTTGGGTACTATCAGAAGTGTCTGTTTAGCACGCAAGTCAGGATTTTGGAAGGTTGAATGATGCATCTGGAGATTCATTCATTGCATGCAGCACGGGGAAATGAGGTTCGGTCCGAGTCCATTCTAATCGTCAGGGCAATGTGACTAACCAATGAATTCTTGCCACTCAGAGCTCAACGCTCACTGGCAGCCCCCTTGAACTACTTTGATATTCACTTTAGTACCTGGCCATGCAATAGTTGTTAGCTCCTCTGAACGATAAAATCAGTGTGTTGCTGCATCTCAGTGACATTCAAGTTGCCTACACTGGAAATGGGCATGCATGCTGGTGTGTTTTCAGACCAACCTTATCCACGCCGGATGGAGGAAGATTTGTGCTGACATCTACGACTAAGTGAGTGACTCAGAACATTTGTCAGGGCATGATAGCGCGCAGTGTAGCCACGTCTGAGCGGTAGGCAACGGATGATTTAGTTCGTTGTCGTGTTTAGCTCTACGGTTGGGTGCAGCGGTGTCCCATACCACCTGAACAGACACAGGCAAAGGAAGTAAATGAGTGGCAAGCAGGGTTCCAGAAAAGCGGTGTGATTACTAGCTCCTGAGCAGTGTATGTACAAATCAAGTTCTTCTCGGTGTCCCATTCAACTTCCTGCTCAACCCACTCATCTGGTATGCTATCCTACTCTGGATGAACGGGATATTGCCTAGTATCCAAAACGCCCAAGCCCGGACGGTCGTAGAGTTAAACGGACACTACCAAGAAAATCGCCCCCGATGCTTCATGCCTTACCACGGACAAGGTGGCCTTGGTGAATTTGATCACCTCCAGAGCATGCGCGTGGCGTGCCGCAGCGAATTCGCGAAGCATCGCGTCAGCTTCGGAGAGGGGCTGGGTCTTGGAAGCATTGATGTGTTTCGCCACGGCTTCTCCGACGAAAATAGCATCATGAATCCCAAAGTTCATTCCCTGCCCACCCGCAGGGGAATGGATGTGAGCGGCGTCGCCTATAAGTAAGACTACACCTCCCTCTTCTCCCTCTTCTCCGGATCCAAGACGGGCAAATGTAGTATCAGCGGCGCAAGCGCGATTGCGGAAACGTGAATTCCAGATCACGTCTTTAATCAACGTTGGCTTGTGGTTGGTGTTCACAGAGGGGTCCGACGAGAGGTAGTACGGACCGAACCGGTCGACGAGTTGTCGGATATATTCCTTGGATGGTGAATGGGGAATCTCGCCTTCGCTCAAGGGTACACCGCACCCGATCCGGTATACTTTCTCAGAGGTGACAATGCCGCCTTTGGCGGCAAGAGCTTCATTGAAGGAAGGAGGGATTGGGAAGCAAAGAAAGAAACTATCCGGACTCAGCGTCATGGTCGCCATACGGTCACCCACGTTTTTGTTGTCGAACGTTACACCGGCAAAAACCATTTGAGCTAGGTTGTTGTCCTCTTCTCCCTCAGTGAGCGTTGGGTCGGAGAAACAAATACCAGCCGTAGTACGGACCTGGGCATCGTGAAACAATATCGAAAGCCGAGAAAAGAAAGAAACCCTACCGTAGATCGAGCACCATCTGCACCGATCACGTACTTTGCTGTGACTATTCTGCCATCTTCAAAAATGAAATCGCTAAGTTGCGTGTTATGCTCATTATGCCTAAGACCGACCGCTTTCAAGGGGCGATGAATAGTGATACCAAGGTTCGTTAGCTTTCTCTCGAGTGTACGTTCCGTAACGTTCTGTGGAACGGTGAGGACGTATGGGTGTCGAGCGCATGACTTGAGACTCTCGGTATGAAGACTGCAAAGCGTCGTAGACCTAGTTGTAATATTGACCGCTGTGGTTTTGGCACCTGAGATACGAGATCACCCCCGCAACCTATTGCGTCCAGCACCTATACACGGCTCGGAATATAAATGAATCGCGGAAGGCGGAACTACTCACCTCAAGAGTGGAAGCATGAACCGCGGTGGCTCTGGAAGTATTTTCACCCAGGAGAACGGCATCGACAATGGTAAAATCACGACACCCGTGGTGGAGGAGAGACAAAGCGGCAGTGAGTCCTGCTGAGCCCGCACCCACGATGAGGATGGTAGTTTCGTCGGGTAAAGTCATGTAGCCAATTTATCCGGGTGACTGTAAGGTCACACTGGGGTGCTACAGCCTTTTATGCGTTTCCACAGGCTCCACTGTCAGCGTTAATAACTCCAATATTGATATAGGCTGGTCGCATGCATACAATCATAACCCCTCCATTTGGACTGGCTGGTGTCTCTTAAATACAGATAATTGCATAAAAACCTTCCTTGACAAAAGGATGAATGGAACCTTCAAAACCAGAAGCTACTGATTGCGGATATTACGCACTCATGAGCACCAAAACTCCTGCAGCCTGTGCCGTGATCAAGCTGAATCTCTGGAACATGGTATCCTGGCAGACTGTATCATCCTTGAACTTCATGCTACCCGGGAGATGCCACATTCGAAGACTAGACATTGATCGCCAATTAGCAATTTGCAAAAAAAACACCCGGACTCATCAACAAAAATTGCCAACACATGGGGCTCAACCATGTGGTCCACGCCAGTAATTGTATCTGGCTCTGGACTGCAATCAGACAACTGGGTAATCGGCCTTGAGGTTTTGGTCTTCGATGTAACCGGGACACAGGCGCGTGACTCGAGAGCAGCAATATCCACTCGGAGTCACATTAATATTGCCAAGAACTAGATACATCAAGAGTACTAAACGAGACTACCGCAGCTGTTAAAACAACAGACTTCCTGACCATTGATGTATCCAGTCTGCCTTTGGACCTTGATACTTGTCCTCATTAGTCAAACAGATCAGTTTGCTTTCACGCTGACGCATTGCTGCAACATCATTTTATTATGTAATATACTACGGCGGCCGTACCTCGGTTGCTGCCCTATCTCTTCTGATCTCCAGTCCGTTTCACCCCATCCGGCTGTCGCCGTCTTTCGCGACTCGGACCTGCTCGGTACCACGTAATAATGTAGCTTGATTCGATGTCGAACTTGTTGGTTATGCCAGTATTTAATCGTTCCAAGTCCTGGCTCGCTGCCACGGGGAAGGGACGATGCCCATAGAGAGCGGGCGAAGGTCGAATGTGGGTACAAGAACACGCGTGCCCTACAGTACGCGAGCAACAGACGACAGATAATGGTGACCTCCAGACCAACCAATCACCATAGTGAAACACTTGTTTTGGAGTCTGACTAACAGTGGAACAGAAGCATGTCACGCAGATAGCCACAGGTGAGCGATTCAGATTGGACTATGTATGTGCTCCTTCATACACTTGCAAACAATTTATTCTGATGAGGCCCTGGGTAGCGAGGGAAGTTCAGAATAGACAGGTGTTATCACTTGCGTCCGTGCATGGAGACGCCCTTAATCAATATTGGCGTTAATAACTACAGAGTCACAGAGAAGGGATCAACAAGTGTTCACCTAGGTGTACAATGTGAGATATACGAAACAAATACTTCTCTTTCCCTCCATGCTACTTTCTGCCCAAGCCGCTCAGTTCGTACGCGATCTTGCTTTGGACGAATGGAATGTTCCCCAGCACCCACACCGCCCACTCCCGGACGGTCGTAGAGTCGATTGGACACCACCAAGAAAGTTGCGCCCTATGCTTCATGCCCGAAATCGACAAAATGGACTTGGTAAACTTGATCACTTCCAGCGCACGGGCATGGCGCGTCGTGGCAAATTCGCGAAGAATCGCATCAGCCTCGGAGAGCGGTTGATACTTGGAAGCATCATTGTGCTTCACCACTGCTTCTCCTACGAAAGCGCCATCACGCATGGCCAGGTTTATTCCTTGTGCACCAGCAATAGAATAGAGGTGTGCAGCGTCGCCGATCAACAACACAGCACCACCTTCGTCTCTCGACTCTCTCGAACCAAGACGGGTAAAGGGTGTATCAGCGATGGAAGCGCGATTTTGAATGTGCGAACCCCAGATCACTTCTTTAATGAGCGTTGGTTCGTGGTTAGGGTTCACAGAGGGATCTGACGAGAGGTTGAATGGTCCAAATCGGTCGACAAGTTTCTGCAGATATTCCTGAGATGGTGGGTCAGGGACTTCGCCATCCGTCAAGGAGACACCACACGCGATGCGGTATATCCTGTCAGACGTAACAGTCTTGCCGTCGGCGGCGAGGGCTTCGTTGAAGGAGGAGGGAAATGGAAAGCAGTGGAAGAAACTGTCCGAGCTCATTGTCTCGGACGGCGCGAAGTCACCCAAACTTCCATGGTTAAACATGACATCGGCGAGAACCATGTGGGCTACGTTGTTGTCCTCTTCTCCCTCGGTGGCCGTCGGGTCGGAAAAACTAATACCAGCCTTGATGCGGACCTGAGCGCTGTGAGATACCATCAGAACTCAAAGAAAAAAAAAATACCGTAGAGCGAGCACCATCTGCGCCGATCACGTACTTTGCCGTGATTACTCTGCCATCGTCGAAGATGACGTCACTGAGCTGTGGATTGTCCCCGTTGCGCCTTAGGTCGACCACTTTTAAGGGCCGATGGATTTTGACACCGAGACTGGCCAGCTTTTGTTCGAGTGTACACTCCATAACGTTTTGGGGGATGACGAGAATGTATGGGTGCCGAGTGTAAGATTTGAGGCTGTCGACATTCGGGCTGCAGAGGGTCGTCGACCGGGTTCCAATATCGAACGCGGTAGTTTTGGTGCCCCTGCATACGAGATCGTCTCCACAGCCCAACGTGTCAAGTGCCTGAGCATAGCTTAGACCACAAAGAAGGAAGAATGCATGACTCACCTCAAGAGTGGCAGCATGAAGTACAAAAGCTCGGGAGCTGTTTTCTCCTCGAGGTACCGCATCGGTGATGATGAAATCATGACAGCCGTAGTGGAGGAGAGAGAGGGCGGCAGCGAGTCCTGCTGGCCCAGCACCGACGACGAG